>JAANSM010003995.1:0-11986 GCA_036850725.1 Orchesella villosa | reverse complement strand
CTGTGTAGGTACATTGATATATAAATTATATTATAAACAATGTATTTGTATACAATTTTATGAAATGAAATTACATGACCATCAACCATATTATGAGATTTTGAAGTTTTCCTTTTCATCATACATTACTATCCATCATAAATATTTCCATTAAATAATCTTTTCTTCGACGGCCCTATCAAGTGAAACACTAATTTTTGACGTGTTTTTTAGCAATCAAACGATGTCGGATAGATGATTGGCTATGAAAATCTCGTTATATGTATATTGTGATCCTCTAGACCGTAATAATTACATAGATATATAAATTCTTTGGTCACACGTTTGTTTACTTATCTTTCTTGCCTAAAGTAAAAGCGTAAAATATACTATACACATAACTTACCTAGATATTTTCCTATATTGACATTGACTGACATATAAATAGGGAGCATATGAGTATCTATGTTAGCGGAACAGGCACGACAAGCAGTCTACCGGAGAAAGTGTGTGTAATATGAGTACTTTCTCCTACAAGGTACATAAAAGGCATAGTTGAAAAGGGAAAGTTCGTTTACCTCTACCTCTGAATAAGAGACGGTAGAGCTACTCTACACCGACAAAGTCTAAAACTACAATATAAATACCATGATCGGTTATACAAGGAGAGATTACATGACGTAAATTGGTTATATGAGGTTTCGGCAATTACCCGTACTTTTATTTACAGAGGCTTATTAATAGTTATTGCGACTACACTACTTTATATACTACAAGCGTTTTACAACATTATATTTAGCTACCTAAAGTGGGTCACATATTCTACGTAAAAATTAAAGGTTGTCGTAAGTAAAACGACTATTTGGTAAAAAATAAATTATGAATTTCCACCCTGTGAATGCTGATTGGTCTTAAGCGTTCGTTACAATTAATCAGTTATTAAAATCCCAGTTTGTGGCAAGAAGAATTATAATATAGTTTTAGCCTACTCTATACTGTACATGCCAAGTTGATTAAATGACGGAATAGAAGGTGGCTCTAGAATTGGCAGAAGCAATGTCATCCAAAGCTGCATATACGTTGTCGGGATAATGATCGTGCATCATTTTTGGGGTTACTTTGATTTCCGAAAATTCCTCCCTTGATGCCCATCTATGTTCGTAACGTGGGCCGTCTCCTCTTAGATCAGGTCTGTAAGTGTAATTGTAATCAAGGTGTCATAACTTGTGATTTACAGTAAGTCGTAAGGGTTGTATATAGTATATATAGGGAAATTATCAAGAAGGAACAGTTTTTACCTCGACTCAAAAATTGGTCTTTCAGTGACATGCATAATTTTTCCTGGTACGAACATGCGACACCTGGTCACTGATTCTCTTTGCATTTGGTGACTGTCCATCTATGTTCGTAACGTGGGCCATCTCCTCTTAGATCAGGTCTGTAAGTTTAATTGTAATAAAGTTGTCATAACTTGTGATTTACAGTAAGTCGTAAGGGTTGTACATAGTGCATAGGGAAATTATCAAGAAGGAACAGTTTTTACCTCGACTCAAAAATTGGTCTCTCAGTGACATGCATTATTTTTCCTGGTACGAACATGCGACACCTGGTCACCGATTCTCTTTGCATTTGGTGACTGACCTCTGCTAGAGAAACCTAAATAACACAAGAAATTGATCACTAAAAGTACACCAACTCTCAAGAACCCATTGTTTGATACTGTATTAATTACTTACATATGTATGATAATTTGGTTGGTCCTGACTAGGGTCATGCAAAGGAGTAGAATCTAATCTCCCTGCTTCACGTTCACTAGTAGCACCATTCTCATACACGAGATTTGGCACTCCCCCCATTAACAAATACCAACAACCTCCCACTAGGATGCGGTACTACAATATGGCAAAGACGATAAAACAATTCAATATTAGTTCAATGTTAGATTAGTGTAATTATGAACAACAGTATTGCGCCCTTACCTTCGGAGTTTTGCTTTCTTTTATGACACGAATCAAATCGTTCTTGAATTTCTCAAAGGACGGAACACTAAGTCGAGGTACAATATCATCTCCAACTATCACAGACGTTACAAAGCTTTCACAAAACTGGGCAGCTTCCGCAGTCACGAGACATCCTGCAATTAAAAATAATTAGATTGTCAAAAAACCTAAGCCGCAAACAAAGTTACTTTTATAGTGTAAGACCTAACTAACCAGGAGGAGAGTAGGAGAAACACTTCAGATTTGGGTAGGTAGTTTTGAGCATAAGGCTGAGAAGAGCTGCCGTCCCCGCACCAAGCGAATGTCCTACGGAAACAAGAAATCATCATCAACTCACTTAGTATTTAATAAGATTGATCTTAATAACATCCGTTGCTTCATACTCATGCCCAAACAAAATTAAATACATTCCTAACGGCCGCATATTGTACCTGTAACTACAATGGTATACGTAGGGTAGTTATTGGCTGCTCGTTGCAAGGTTCCCAGCTCATTAATCTTATCAAAAGTATTTTTGGCTGCAAGTAGCATTCCATGATGAGCCTAATAAAAAAGTAATACCCAACTAGTAAACATATTATTCAGCTTAACTTACTGATGCCAAACTTGGCATTACACCAACCAATTTAAAAACAACCTTGCAACCCTCCGGAATTCCAGGAAAATTCAAGGGTTTTGCCTCTGCACTCAAGTCGGTAATTGCATCCCGAAGTGACATCGTTCCTCTAATAGCAACAACAATGAATCTCTCTCCGTGATCTAGCGCTATGAAGAAAGGTGTTTGAAAGACTTTATTTTCAAATGAAGCATAAAGAAGGTCCACATCTTTCACATTGGTCGTCAGCTTTAATGCTGAAGTGTTACAAAAGCAGCAATTATCTCCTTCGATTGGGTTCGTGTAGCTACTAAACACATTATTAAAATATAATATTACAGCGTTAGACTAGCATTCATTTCCATTGATGGCCTACGAATAGGTCGATGACCTAAAACTTTCAACATCATTTAAACACTGTTAATTCTTACTGTCCAACGCCGCAACAAAGTGTATTTTTCCATAGTCGGACGAGTCCTAATCGTGGATGAGCAATGACATACCATGGCCATCCGTAGCTTCCAAGTGCGTACTTCATTAACATGAGCTACCACGCCAGGTGAGTGCCATCGATCCGTTTCAAACTCATAGCTTGACTCTTCCAGGAAATTCTTTGTTTTGGGAGATCCAGATATCGGGGCATCTTGTCCGGGCGAACTCCTCTGTAATGAATTGAGGGCCGCATTGTTCTTAAGATTTAATAGCACCAAGCCAGCAGCAAGATCCGACGCCACGAGATCAATGTCCTCAAATAAGTATCCAACAATTTCTACACAGTTAAATAAAGACATGGAAATATTCATATGTTAGCGAAAAGAATAAATATGCTGAAATTGGTTCAACTAAAAATAATAACACAAACTACAATTTGAAAACCTCTATTGTATTTTTCTACTTACTTCCAATATCTCTAAATGCCCTTCTATGCGTTTCATCAATACCAATGCAGGAACACATTAAAAATTTGCAACGACGCTCCCACAATTTGGTGTGACTATTCCCATGTAAAACGCTGTGTTGAAACCGTTCATAATCCATTTCCTCAAATGAGTGTGCTTTACCTCCAAGAGGGTCAAAAGCAAGCCACATTACACCGAACATAACCAAGACAAGCACCCAACTGGACACTGTAAGAACTGGACAAGGACATAATTTTGTTACATTAGAACATTTGAAAAATAATGATTAATTCATGCTTTTTACATTATTACAAGTATTGGTACACACTTTTAATCAGAAGAAGCGTTTCTGGAGCGTCTGCACAAATGATAATGTTGGAATACACCCAATACGTTCCAAACCCGTTCCAAACTATTTCAGGAATTGCAAGAATCAGTCTGCAAGTTAGGTAGAACATAATTCAAATTATTATAACTTCTCTACAACCGTTTATAAAAAAATATTTAAAGTAAATAAAATGAAAGGATAAAATACCTTATGTATATACAAATTACAACATTTTTACGGGATTCAGTATCCATAATACTCCCCACCATACTGTTCTGAACAAGGGCAATGTTTGCAAAAATTATGGACAGGAGGACAACAAAATTTCCGACCATATACATCCGGATTAAGTGTCCTCCTTCACAATTTAACTTGTCATCCTCTTTCCAATAAATTATGACCCCAGCCATTACCCTGGAAGAGATAGAATGATTAATTATCGATAAAACTCAACATACTCCACATCAGAGACCAACACCAACTACCAACTTAAAGAATCATGAATGTCGTTAAATATTTCGAAAATCTTACCACGAAACCCTTATTAAAACGTCAACAAATCCGGGGAAAACGAAGTCATCAGAGGCAAGCTGCCAGCGACGACCTAATGCAACTAACGCAGGCATTTCAAAAATATATTGACCCCGTTAAAGACTAGTTTTGTCCTCCAACGGTTGACTGTGTCTGGGATTGTTGATTGCGGATGGCAGTTCACAGTTGCGATTGTGACAATAGTTTCTTTGTTTTACAAAATAATTTCCAGCTTCATTTCATAGTTTATTAGATGATAGTCTTCAGACAGGTGCGGGTAGCTGACTGCTTCCACTAAATACTAATCTCAGTCGGACTGGTACTACATTACTGATTGAATTACGTTACGTCGAGTCGATAACCAAATTTGACATTGTCAAGCGTCAGGTTTACTTCAGTGTAAACACGAAAATGTCACTAAAAGTTGTTGAGTGGAAGATGGTACAGATATAAATCTGCATCACAATTAATTATAAAAAATGTTGGTTGCTGATTTTCACCTTCATAATATACAACATCCGAAATGCACTTTAGTCAATGCACTCATTTCCAACTCCAACCAACAATTTACAACTTACAAACAACAGGTGACTGATGACCACCTGTTTATTGTTTATAAACATTGGCAAATGGATGACAAATTAAATGTATGAATCAATGTCATGAACGAATGAATGAATGAAGGTCGAAGGTAGTTGTTGACATCTGACACCTGACTTATAATAAACAAATGCAGCACAAATAAATCTCACATGATTACAATCTCACAAAAGGTAGACAAGCCACCTACAACTATAACACTGGATGTCAATTGTCAATAGTTGAAAGTTGTTTTTGTCGCAATCTAAATCTTCTAAGTTCTTGACATCGACAGTTCTGTTTGCTTCTTGGTGACACTCATCCTCTGCTGCTTTGCACAGATGACAGATCTTTTTTGTGTCTTCATTCAATGTCATTTTCAGGTGTGTATAAATAAGCTTTTACACTTCACACTTTCATCAGAATCAGATGTACTTTTTTGAGGATACCAATAAACCAAAATGGACTAGTTGAACCGGGAGTCGCACTATGTACAAAAGGGGTATTATGCATCCTACTACTGTACGTGTACACAACATATGCAACTTAGCCGGTGGTCCGTTACAAGGCACACCAATATTCCATTAAATTAATGTAAGCTTCTATTGTCTCTCCATTTTGAGCATTTTTGAATTACTCTCAACTTTACGAACTTAATTTTACACTGATAACAGCAACCTCTAATCTGTTAATAAGTTTGCAATAAATATTAGATTTAGAAATTATTAAGTTGCCGTCATACTTATACATACTGAAAACGGCATTGGTAATATTATGTGAAAATTAAAATTAATCACTAAACTTTTCGTCTCCCCTGTTGGCCTTTGATTATCATTTTGTATATGCTTGATTTGATAAGTTGTGTGAATAGGCTATATAAAATGTTATTTATCTATTTTCATGCTATGCTGCTACAAATCTTGTTTTGATGTGCCAAATGAGTCATTCCATAATCGAAGTTCAAAGTTGTAAGGATTAAGATGAATATGATTAATATGGATATATGCTTCTGCTTTGCTTCATACTTCTTCATAAGGTTTGATATGCAATTACCAAGTAATGTGGTACCAATCACTGGAAAGTTCAGCCTAAAAGAAGTTACATGCACGTGATGCATGTCTTGATCGAGTCTTGATTTGGTGATTATATAGAGGAATTCCCTATAATAAGCATATGAATCATGCTTGCAAAATGCAAATGACACATCAAAAGTACAAAATGAACGATGAAAGGAGGAAATGGTATGAAAATGTGGTCTTTGTTTAGTTGTATGTTGTGTGTACTGATATTGCATATTAAAATAATCCATTGCATGAACCGACAAATGCTGCTTTTTTCCGGTAATCCAATTACAAAACTGTTATTTATTTGTTTATTCGTATCATTTTCATAAAACAGTAAATTGTGTATTTTATATCAACCAAAATGATGATAATAGAAAAAAGTTGCAAAAAACTATTTGTTTTACAATCTACATATGAAGCAGATTGCATGCTAACTGGTCATGATTTATTGTGCAAATTATGTTTAAGAATCTATATGCATACTTGTGTATGTGCATACTGCATGCTTCATATATTGATTGATAAAACATCCTGCATTTTCATTTCCTCTAGATCCTCGCTGGAACAGAAGCATTTTGCTAAACCAGATCTAATTTTTTGGCTGGAAGAAATGGAACTCTTCAAAATAAGTCATCTTCATAGTAGCCATTGACCCTTCGACATGGATGATCCAAAGATACCCAATTGCTTTCCAAAACTGTTACATCAGCCCATGAGCCAAAGAATTCCTTGATGTCGGCAGCGTCCACACAACGTGGGGGCCCTTCATAAACATAATTTCAAATGAAATGAAGAGTAAATTACTTTCTAAAATAATTGTATTCAATCCAGAACTTACCAGCAAAGTTAGACTTGTCATATGTCACGGATTGGAGTAAATAGCGGAAGTTATGCACTCCGTTCTCAGAGCCATAACCCACACTTCGCTTCATCATATCTATGTAGCTAGGTCTGAAGGAGTAGTCCAAAGCAATGAAAGAAGCTCTATCCCAAATGCAATCAAAAGGGCCATATTCTTCAATGGGGCACTTAAAAAGGTCCCCACAGTAGATCTTGAGTTGCTCATCCTTGTCATGGTAGATGGATCTCTTTTCATCAAAAGTTAATTCCAAATTGTTCTCATTGATAAGCTCCTGAACAACAGAGTCGATAGCTTCGACTGCAAAAACTTCAAAGCCCAACTTGAGCAAGAAGGGAATGTCCTTTGTTTTACCACAAAGCGGCACAAAAAACTTTTTTGCCTTGCTTCCTTCAACAGTTTCTTCAGTGTCTAGTTGTGTCAACTTGCTCAAATATTTCAAAAGCTGAGGATGAACTTCCTCAATATGCCACTCAAAGTTACGCTTCTTATACCGGTTTTCCCAATACTCCAAATTTTCCTTTGATTGGGTATCCGACATGGAAAGCGTCAAAATTCCTGGAAATATAGAAATAAGTATTTTATATAAGTTATTTGCTATATGCGTAAACTATATTACATCGACCTTCTGTGCTTGCATTGCATATATATATTTATATATACGTATGATGTGTGGCAAGTAGAAAATCAAATACAGAAGTCTTAGGTTTTTTTCTTCATGTGTACAATCATAAGGATGTAATCTCTAACTCTGCTACTGCAACCATCTTGTTGCTATCAAAGGGTGTGTAAAATAAAGGGCTTGATTTGACTAGACAAAGTACGTAAATAATGATTTACGATAGAAAAAGTTTATTTTGATGGAGCATACGGAGAGATCACCGGCTCCCTGCTAGCTTTCGTCTCGTAATTGAGTATTAGTTTAAAATAATAAAATGTAGCAAGTCAAAACCGACACATTTTCCTCGTCGGTTGAGCTAACCTGTCTCACATTATTCAAGAGAAGAAACAGAAGGAGACAGAGACCCTACACACAGCACACGAGTACATACATTCATATTGCATTGCGTTATAAGAGAAAAGCTAAGGATGAAGGATTGGAATAATATCAAATGCAACGATACGATACAATCATTTTTTCTTCAAATATACTTAAGCCTAAGTTCAAAAGCTAAGGAATTCTTGATCATCATTGTTATATTTTTTGGTTTTCGTATATATTCTTATTATCATCATATGCCAATGCTATATACACCCCCTTCAACAAAGTTAGCCGGAGAAGAAGAATGATTTGAGTAAATGCCCAATAATAGCTACATAAGAAGTACAAAGTACAACCATCTAGCTCCTGCACTACTGCCTCCTNATGCTATATACACCCCCTTCAACAAAGTTAGCCGGAGAAGAAGAATGATTTGAGTAAATGCCCAATAATAGCTACATAAGAAGTACAAAGTACAACCATCTAGCTCCTGCACTACTGCCTCCTGTCCATATTAAAACTATTATAGTTGTTTGTGACTGTTCCTGGTGGTGCCAAAAAAGAAGAGAAAATCTATGTTTTGAACGTTTTAAAAAGTAGCTTGACCAGATCACAACATTTCAGGATGGAGCGAGCAGTTTAGAAATAGGTATGTTTATTATATAAAAAACACAAAGAAAGGAAGGTATCTTGCATCTTCCTTTTTTTATACTTTTGTTGCGGCTGTTAGGTAACAAACACAAAGATGGTGATGATGATCATGATGAAGAAGAATAGTAGAGAGTCATTTCCATTTCCTTAAGGTTCTAATGTGAAGGGTCTCTACACTACTCTACTCCCTAATAATGATGAACAGACACGAACTTCGTATTATGTAACTTTCCTTTTCAATCCTCAACAATCATTTTTTTACCCTTTGCAGAGAGACAGAAGTAGTGTGTTGCTCAGCACAAAAAGTCAAAGCTCAGCTACACACAAAAAAATGAGTCTGCTCCAGATTATATCATCTTTAAAAAGAGGAAGGAGACTTGTACTGCCCAAAAAGGTCTTCCCTTTAACAAAAATAGTGTTTATCCTCAACTCATTCACTTCCGTCTTCTGAAAACAAATCTTTGCTGCGCAGTAGCAATATGAGGCGTCCATTATTCCATGCGCCTTTGTACGTGAATTTGTTTAGTCGTAGCCCTATAGAAATACATTTTTTGTAGAAAATTCCAACGAAAAGGGACTCGTACTTTTAGCCCTTGTGATTTTGAGTTTGATACATTATGTGCAATAAATTTTTAGGTAACAGGTAATATTTCCCATCAATCACTTGTAATTGCCAGGGGAGGAAAAAAATGCACAGGATGTTTGATATTTTCCTTCCTCTCTCTCTCTACTCTAGAACATTTTGACTTGCTTGCATTGCATGTTCTACAAACTACAATCAACAATGCATCATCATCATCATCTTTCGTGATTTGATTTGCATTGAATGCAACAACGCTTCACATTGCTCATTTCTGTGTTTTTTATGAAAAAATATAAAAAATAATGGAGTACTCCTGCCAAAAAATCTGTCTGTTGTGGTGGTGTAATCAAATTAAGTCACGTCATTATCAATTTAATAATCATAAAAAACAAAAATTATTATCTGGTATATAGAAGGGCATCTATTTTTCTAGAATCTGATAAGAGAATGCCTGCATTTGTCTTGCAACTACTAATCATCAATCATAGACATTGAGAGACCATAGAAGATCAGGCAATCACTAACGATAGGAACATTAAAACTGCATGTTTATAGAAGAAATTGTACAACTTTTTTTTTCTGCTCACATCTCTTGTAAAACTAATCAAAACTACTTTCATGTCGTGTCAAGTAATACGTTTCTTGGGTTGCTTTGAATTTTCTACGAGTACAAATCTCCGCTTGAGTTATTCCCTTCTTTTTTTTAAAGGAATATGAAGTAACAGCAAATTTATAATTTTTTTTTATAGATTGTATATAACGATTTTTATATAGTATTGGTCCACCAATACTGGCATACCAAAGCCACATCACACATGCCACATGTTGCTGGCAAGATATCCGAACGCAATAATATGCAATGGCAATGCTCTTTAAAAAAAAGTGAAGGCCTTGAGGAAATGAGGAAAGCGAGCGATCAAGATCAAAAGGAAAATTGCTGCTGTTGATGTTGCATAATCTTGATATCGTCATAATCATAATGAATAGGAAGTAAAGGGGAAGGAAGTGCAACAAACCAAACTAAACTACACACACATTCTAAACTCTGGGGTCTGGATGCAATTTGCCCATGAGCATGTTGAAGTTCATGTTTAATAGACGATGAAGACGAGAAGGAATGAACTGGAATGAGAGATGGGAAGAGAGGTGTTGGTGTTGTTGCTTAGCTTTAATCTATAATATTCTAATGCTGCTTACCTCCTCCTTGGTTAGCCATATTG
This sequence comes from Orchesella villosa, assembly GCA_036850725.1. Classification (NCBI taxonomy): domain Eukaryota; kingdom Metazoa; phylum Arthropoda; class Collembola; order Entomobryomorpha; family Orchesellidae; genus Orchesella; species Orchesella villosa. The sequence continues at coordinate 1,716 of JAANSM010003995.1, read as the reverse complement.
CTTCCTTGTCCAGCGTCCAGACAGACACGAGAAGAATGTTGTTGTTGATGTTGGTTTCACTCCCTAGTATTATGTATTTTGTCAAAATATGAAATACTCCAGCAAGATTGGAATGCAATTTGCTTTTGTTGATGCGTGGAATTTTAGAATTTAACTAGCAAAATGAAATGTGGGATGGGGAGGAAAACACAAAATGTTAATTGCTGGAAGGAAGACGAAAGAGAAAGTGGTGAGCTGGCCAACTATACCAAACAGATGTGTTTAGTGGTTGGTGATTTTGATGCTTAGAAGTGTAGAGAATTTGGAGGAATGAAATGTAAAGATTCGGATCTTGCAGGTAATATTTATTCATGGGCAAGTTTTATTCTGCAAGCTAAAACATGTATGGGGTTCGTGTCCGATGACGTGGCCATTTACTTGTCTTGTCGTGATGCGATAATTTGGATATGGATAGTTCTGTTCCTCTAGCCCTGTAGGTTTTACATTGATTGAGGACATTGGCTCATTTGCTTACATAATCTATACCATACCATGCACTACCATGCTAGAAAGATGGGAATGGCAAACTCTTGAAATAGCTGAAATTAGCATAAAATTCCAAACCTGAAGCGAGGTCGAGTGGTTCAAACATACAGCACAACAAATATGCTAGTTTTCTGGCGTGCTTTTGTCTTCATAGTTATCGTTCTGAATAAAACCTTTTTGGTTGACTTCACGTGAACCTAAACTTAAATAAATAGAGAAAAAGAAGAGAGAGAGAGAGAGGCTTGCTCATGCATAGTGATGACTATTAATGAATTGGATATTAATTAGATTCATTAATTGCTGATAATTAGAGATACAAATATCTGCATTTCGTTGGGGGGAAGGGGGTAAATGATTAATAGGCTTATGCAAGATTTTGGCGAGATTTATTTGCAATGATTGAAAAGGAATGCGAATGGTGTGTGGATTACGTGTGTGTGAAAGAATAAATGTTTACATGTTATGCAAGAAGTTCGTCGACGTACAATGCTCATATTTATGATCTTATATAACAAAAGGATATTGATGAACCCAAATATTAACCTGAATGACATTGCGTGTATGGTCAGGTGGTGTGGATTGCATAACAACAACAACTGATGCCGGTGCAGTGGTAACCGGTATTGAAAATGTCATTGCTTTGTGTTCCTGTAAAACTTGTTTTTGGACATGGACTACGCTTTTACCCCGAGTGCATTTGAGCTTGTGATGACCAACCTTAGGATTATGTCGTGATTCTTTGGTGGTAGGTCTAATCAAATTTTATCAAATTACGTCAAGAAAATTCAAAGTTTCATAATGCCCCAAAATCCCAAAGAAAATTATGTTGCAGTTGATAATTAAAAATTGCAGCTTCCAATTTACTACCTCATAAAATACGACTGGAATTTAGTTGTGAATGTTTTACTCTTTTCGAAAACTTCTGTTTATTTTTAAAAAACAGGCAACAATCATATACTTTAAAAACAGGCACGTCTCTCGCGTCTCCAACCCGGATTCCAGTTCCACAAGTAATTTATCCGTATTTGTAATCCAACTAGTTAAATGGCCAGAAGAGAAATGCAAAGTTTTGGGTATACTCGTCCAGCCTGAAGGAGAAAAACTGAGCTAGACCTCCTCTCTTCTCCTCTTCCCATTATGGATTACGCATGCATACACTTTCCTCATTAATAATCACACATTCCACAATTC
>JAANSM010003994.1:0-11987 GCA_036850725.1 Orchesella villosa | reverse complement strand
TACTAATTAATTGACTATTGACAAGGGCGAGTACATGACATAGTTCTAGTAGTTATCTTTCAACGGTATGTGAATCTTTTATGGAAGCAACATGTATGTTGTATGGTAGTGTTTGACCGGTGTTAATTATGGTCAATGAAGGTGAATAGTAAGCGGGTACGTATGGTATCAATTTTGTTAGTTTTATCTTTAGTCGAAGATAATTTTTATAGTCATTAATTATTTTGTTGGATTGTAACCGAACTCTATCGATAGTACAGCAGATGAACTGCTCCGGGTCGATTCAGTGATTCAAATAGTGTAGAACTTATAATTTTTTCGAACACTCTAATATCGTGTGATTCATCTACAGATGATTGCTACATGATTTTCAGCAGAGACGGACAACTTGTCCATTCCGTGTCCGTGTTTCCAAATAAAATCCATTGCTTTCCGTATTTTTTTTTTGCAAAATAACTAATTTTTAACATGTTAAATCAGTTAAATACTTTAGTTTTTTCAATAATTGTTTAGTTTGAAGTGATTCGTTTGGGAAAGGGAATTGAGTATTAAGTAGGCATAAGCACATGAAAAATTCATGATATGAAGAAGATCACCGGTTTTGGTAGTGCAGGCTAGCAACTGAAACTTTGCTCGACATATTCTTTGACGATTTTCGATACTTCCGTGGCTACTGGTGCTTAATACAGGAAGACGCGAAATATGCTGAATGCATATGCCGCAACACACCGTACTAGCACCAATGGAGGACCCTATTTTCGTCTATATCGTGCGCAAATAGAAGGAACTTATTACAGTTACTTCAGCAAAATATATCTAAACCAGCAATGGCCGGGGTATAGTTATCAATTATGTACTACATCATAACTTGTTGGTTAAGAAATTTGTCCATGGTGCTGACAAAAATACAACTTATCTTCCTATTGTATTTTTCTGCATTGCATTCTTCGACCATTGAAATCAATCTTCAAAATTTGTAACAGTAAAGTAGGCGTAATTGTAACATTAAGGTAGTTATTTCGAATATTAAGGAGGAAACTATTACTCTTATTCAACAGTTTAGCAGTTACGCATCGAAGGTTGTATGGGAAGGCAGATTAGTATGTTGACTTGCTTCACTTTCCAGGTAGTAGAGAGTCGATGCGTCTAAAACCTGGAAATCGATGAGAAGATATACACATAATTCATCAGTTAGTTGCAAAAAAAATCCACGTGACATCCATCCAATCTGACGATGGTTACTAATGACAAAAAATTAATCGAAATTCTTGTAAAATTAATTTAAAAAAAGGAGCTCATATTTAGGTTTTCACCAGCACCTCGTAAGCTAGAGAATTTTGGTTTCAAGTAATCATCGCTCCCAGTAGGAATCGAACCTGGAGCATTGTGTCGGTACACTAGCCCCTTCTACAAGCCGACTCCGTTAAAAGTAATAACAAAAATATCATATATGTTCCACTTGTCGCAGGTTCATTGTTCAATGGGATTTCGTTTATTAGTCGATGTGTGAGGTTGTGCTTTGTAGATTGCTGGATCAAGGGTTAGATTTGATAATTAGAAGTGTGTGAGATAGTAAATGGTGGCTGACGTTTGAAGTAATTAATTTTTGAAGTTTAATTTAATCAGTTGTGTTGTCAGCTAGTACTGAAAGTTGAAAATGTCAGGAAGTAATTGTTGATAGATAAATTATTCGAAAGTCGAAAGTAGTATTTGGTAATTACTTTTGATAATTCACTGCGGAAAAATACTAATTCGAAATGACAGACGACTGGTCGGACAACGATACTCTTGCAGCTGAGCCTGTACAAGAAGCTCGAGAGGACGTGGAAGAGCGGGACGAGGTGGTGGAGGCGGCGGCGGAAGTTCTTGTTTTGGATGTGGTGAAGAAGGACGTGATTGTTGGTGGTGGCGGAGGAGGCCGTGCAAGAAGGCCACATGTCCATGGAATGTTCTTCTGGAGATGGTGACGGTGAAGGAGGAGGCCGGCGGCGGAAACCGGGCCTGTTTCAAATGCGTAATAAAAATTTAAATAAAAAAGGAGCCGACTCTTACTTTACTATCGTCGTTTGGAACGACTCCATTCGTTACTCCCAACCTGCACTCAGGGTTGGAGTCCATTGGGGGTTTTCGTTTACTAGTCGATGTGTGAGGTTGTGTTTTGTAGATTGTTGGATCAAGGTTTAGATTCGGTAATTAGAAGTGTCTGAGATAGTAAATGGTGGCTGACATTTGAAGTAAATAATTTTTGAAGTTTAATTTAATCAGTTTTGTTGTTAGCTATTACTGAAAGTGGAAACCGTCAGGTAGTAATTGTTAATAGATAAATTATTCGAAAGTCAAAAGTAGTATTTGGTAATTGGTTTTAGTAATTCACTGCGGAAAAAGACTAATTCGAAATGACAGACGACTGGTCGGACGACGATACTCATGCAGCTGAGCCTGTACAAGAATCGAGAGGACGTGGAAGAGCGGGACGAGGTGGTGGAGGCGGCGGCGGAAGGTCTTGTTTTGGATGGGGTGAAGAGGGACGTGATTGTCGGTTCCTGTTTTAAATGCGGCGAAGAAGGCCACATGTCCAGAGAATATCCATCTGGAGATGGTGGCGGCGGAAGAATAGCCGGCGGCGGAAGATCTTGTTTTGAATGTGGTGAAGAGGGACGTGATTGTCCGTGCTTGTTTCAAATGCGGCGAAGAAGGCCAGGGAATGTCCATCTGTAGGAGGAGGCGGCGGCGGAAGACCTTCTTTTGGATGTGGTGAAGAGGGACGTGTCTGTCCTAAAGGTGGTGGCGCCCGCGGAAACCAGACCTGTTTCAAATGCGGCGAAGAAGGCCACATGTCCAGGGAATGTCCTCAGATCTTGTTTTGGATGTGATTGTCCTAAAGGTGGTGGCGGCCGCGGAAACCGGATCTGTTTCATTCAAATGCGGCGAAGAAGGCCACATGTCAAAGGAATGTCGATCTACTATTTCTTCATGGCTATCAATATTTTCTCATTGTTAGGTAAGTACCTTATTGACAACTTCATCTGTGTTATTTGTGTTATACTGAAAGTGGAAACTGTCAGGAAGTAATTGTTAATAGACAAATTATTCGGAAGTCAAAACTAGTATTTGGTAATTGCGAAAATTAACTGCGGAAAAAGACTAATTCGAAATGACAGACGACTGGTCGGACAACGATAGCTGAGCCTGCACAAGAATCGAGAGGACGTCGAAGAGAGGGACGAGGTGGTGGAGGCGGCGGCGGAAGATCTGGATGTGGTGAAGAGGGACGTGATTATCGTAAAGGTGGTGGTGCGAGAGGAGGCCGTGCCTTTTTCAAATGCGGCGAAGAAGGCCACATGTCCAGGGAATGTCCATCTGGAGATGATGACGGTGGAGGAGGAGGCGCCGGCGGAAGATCTTGTTTTGGATGTGGTGAAAAGGGACGTGATTGTTCTAAAAGTGGTGGTCGCGGAGGAGGCCGTGCCTGTTTCAAATGCGGCGAAGAAGGCCACATGTCCAGGGAATGTCCACCTGGAGATGGTGGCGGTGGAGGAGGAGGCGGCGGCGGAAATCTGGCCTGTTTTAAGTGCGGAATAAAAATTCAAATAAGAAAGGAGCCGAGCTTCTGGGAATTATCTGCGTCGCTAGATTGTTTGGAGATATTTTCGAGGAACCAGCGATTCATTGCAGGTATAAAGAAGAATCACCCTCCTGTCTGCTTGGTTGTCGTGTTTGTTGGAGGCCATCTGCTCATTTCCATGCTGGGTTCTGTTATGGTGTTCATGGTCGTTGGTCGGTGTTCTCCAAGTATTATGTACGATTGAATTTCTATTTCTCGTAAAAAAATATTTAAAACTCTGTCGCAAATGGTCCATGTTACTAACTTTCTAATTTCTTGTTTTTCTAGCTTTCTTCTCTAACAATCACAATCATCGTGAAACAATTAATATTTTCAGTGAAGGTCGATAAAAGAATGTCTTATGCTTTTATTTATCAAAGGTCGGAATGATGGCACTACGCTGATGTTTTACTTCCAAAAAATATAGATTTGTCACTGACTTTGAACTATGTTAAAATCTTAGATCATCAAGAACTCGTCGACTCGGGCTGGATACCCCTCCGTCATGGTTGCATGACTGATTTGATGAATTTCCATGGCCATTTCCGAAAAAGTCGTTTAGTTCAAATGGCGTGGACCCTTATACAATTGGTAGCTTTACCCGACGCATGCTTACCCGAAAATTTCAAAATTCTTCAAGTAACACGTAAAACTTGAATGATCCTACTCCTTTATTTATGACAAATACATCGTCATATTACTTAGTTATCATGCAAATATTAATATTTTGTTTGTTGTTGTTGGGGCTAGTGAGCTTATTCGATTACGAATTGTTGTTCACAGCAAAAGCTGAGCTGAATGTATGTGATGAAGGGTGAGCTTAATTTCGTTACACGCATCTGAATGGTATGCCAATTTATGCCTTTATGTTTCAATGTCATTTATACATACACGGTTTATAATGAAATGTGAAAATAACTCATTACCTGATTACTCCCCAAATCCAGCTTTTCTAGGGTTCTTTCATAGGTAAAAATATCTGGCGGAACTTCACATAATGAACAATGTCGAAAGTCCAATTCTTGCACGTCTTCAGGCTCATCCTTCTTTGCACAACAGGGTAGACAGGAGCAACACGCTTTCCACATTTTGATGATCACGTCGAATCACCGATATAATCAGTTCGTTTGCAATTGGCAAGACTTAAAATGAAGATGCATCAATTAGCCTGACAACTTCCATTTATCCAACACTCGAGCGACTCAACCCACAATAACTAACACGACAACGCGCTTGGAGACTGCTTTAAATTAACAATTACAAAGAATGACAGAAACGATTAGAGGGCTTTAGTTCAATTAGTTCACAGCTCGGACATATCAGTATCGGCATCAGCCTTGTTTTTACAACTACATATATGGCATGCAACTACTACTACTATCTACTCCATATATAACTACAAACAGGAAGAAATATACTGATGACATCACTTACAATTCTTTAAAATCACGGACTGGTGATCGATATAATTTCACTTAATACATGAAACATGCACACATCAAACTTAAAAAAGAGCAAGACGAATGAACGAGTTGCTAGACACAGTACGGTGAAGTGATGATGAAATGACAAAATTATTGCATGACGATGATGATGGTCATCCCAACGAACCAAGTACAACAATTTCACAACGCAATGACAAAAGGAAGGACATGATAGCTCAAAAAGAAGACTGCTACTTACACAAAAATTGGTTTCAGCAAGTGCTAATAATACCTCATTTAGCTTGCGTGTACAAAATGCACCTCAATATCAAAGCTGTTATTAATTTTGGCATTGACAGACATTCTATCATATACACAATCAATCAAAAAACTACACATAATGTAATATAATGTACGGTAAAGCCTCTCGTCACGAACGACACAGCAACACTGATGATGAAGAACAAGCTAAATGACACTTTAGAAACTGAATATCACGCTAATATAAGTACATACACTTCTTCTAGTTCGTAGCTTTGAATGTCTCCACACATAAAATATATATAAGCTATTTAGTAAACTTCTGTTTGTTTGTAGTTCTACTCTTCTGTCTCTTGTCCACTACGAATATATATATTCAAAACTGTTTTGTGTTATGTAGGAATGTATAAAATTACAACAATGGAATGCAAAGCATTAGCCGTACGCAGACGATATGTAAGTATTTTCGTTATAGTTTAAAATTTCCCCTATTTCAAACACACACAGTAACAATTAAAATGGAACAGTAGTTCTTTAAAATTCTTTGTTGGTTAAAATCAACCTGGGAAACAAAATATGTATATGTATCAAAAACTCTTTTTATAGTCTACTAGTGATTCTTACGGTTACTTGGTCGTGCAATACGTTTAATGTTTTTCACAATTTTTTGGTCAAAATACTGACTGACGCTGGTTCCAATTGACAGCTAAAACTGTTTTGACTTTGCGTAGAAATGGAAATGTAAAAATAATGTGATATTGAAACAAGTGGAATCTTTCTTCTTTGAGATGAGTCTCTCTCTCGGTCGGCGAAGTGAATGTGAGTTGATTACGACTTACACGACATTATGATTATTAGGACTATCAACTTACTACTTATTTGTGGATGGACATCAATCAAAAAAAAAAGATAGCTTGTTAGTGTTCACAACTTAAAGTAATTTCTTGCTGTCTCCCTCTCCTAAGGTGTACTGATGTGTGTGTATATGGTGTACGAAAAGATGAGGTTGGTTGGTGATGATGATGTCCCTATCTGTTTGCAGCCGATTATTTATACGAAGCCTGTGACTGTCAATGTTGTAATAAGCACTGCACACCGAAATCCAATGCTTATAACAAGATGATGGGATGTGTGAGATGTGATCATGAGAATAGGGCTATGTTGCTACTAGTCATCCCATCTTCAGTCAGCTCCACTTAAATCCGCTGCTCCTTGCTGATTCATAGTTGTATGTATGAAAAAACTAAAGTTTGTATGTGAGCGTGTTTGTGTGATGGATTGATATGATGGTTTGTGTGATGATCAGAAACAAACATCGTATTCATATAGACAAGTTCTCATGCATTGCTGTACATAGGTGTAACTTTGGGGTGAGTCGAATTCAAGTTTAATTGAATTATTTCGAATTGAATCGAACTTTTATTCATTCAATGTCCTATTACGTTGAAGTCATTGGTACAGTTTCGTAAGTTATCCCAACTTTATAACAAAAGTTTACTTGACGTTGAAAAAAGTTCAGCCTAGAACCACATTGGATCCAATGTAGCAGCAATAATTCTGAATTGTTATCTTACTTTTTATATACCTACGTCGCTTTTATCATAATAAGTATAAGTATATTGTTTGCTATTAATTATTTATATGCACTAATATAAGTGAATTCAAAATCATTCTACTTTTTTGCTAATAGATTAAATGTAGTCCGCATCTACAAATTTATAAATCGAAGTTTTTACATGTTAGAGTTCGATTCTATTAGTTAATGTCAATTAAAAGCCGATTTGAGAGAAACTTGCTTCGGCCATCTATGGTTCGCTTGATGCCACCAATGTTACATGTGTGACTCCCCTCAACACTTCTTCCTACTTGTATATGTCTACATACATACATACATACTAATAATACTATATACCTAAGTCGTCATACCATAACCAGTAGCTGTCGTATAAGTACATATTGCCAATGCAAAGGAAATGTGAATACGAAGCACAGGTATATCGTATCGTGTAACAATCCGTATTGCAATGTTGAATGTTTTGTTGTGTCGCGTCTTTTACCGTCTCATTCGTCTCGTAACACACATAGAATGTAGCTTGTATGCATGATATGATTCGATGAGCATGGAATATGTATCCTTCCTTACATGTGTACCTATAATTTGGGATTCTCTTAGTCAAGTTACTCTCTATGCTTTTCCTGTTATCTTTAGCGATCTCTTTTTTTTTGGCTATACGTACATATTTGGTCTGCTAATATGTACACGTACAAATATTACTATCTGTTTTAATACAAACGGAATGTTGCTGCTCCTGTGAAATAATAGAAACCACTACTGAAGTTTATTTTCGAAGGATGATACAGTATTGTTCACATTTCACATACATACATGCTTGCTTACTATCACTATGTCAGTAGTGAATGTTTTGTTTCGCTTGGTTCGACCCATTATACACCGACTATCTAATCTCTCAACGCATTGTAATGATACGGATGGGCTGTGTAAATTTCAGTCACTCAAAACTCTTTCCCATGTTTTATTAGCACTTGTTCCGTAGCTTTGTCTACCATACAAGCTAAGACTTTTTTGGGGGGTTTGTTATATGTGGCAACTGCAAAACCCAAGTATGCAACTCATCACAATCAGATTAATCCCTCCAGGTGAATAATCATGGTTTTTAAAGAGAAAAGTATGTTCATTCATTCGTACCATGCATTGTGAAACTACTGCCATGAGAGGAACTCGACCTTTGTTGAATGCTTTTTACATCGAAACTTTTAGTTCCTCCACTAATCACATAAACTTGAGCATTTGTTTAATGATATTTGATATTTCTAAAAGACATGAAAACTTAGGCTGATGATGATGGATGTAGAAATTCATATGGTTTGATATGTTTTTATACCTCTTTTGCCCTACTTCAAATGTAAAAGGTTTTGTTTTAAGAGTCATATTATATGAAGTATGATAAAAACGATGTGTATACGCGGAGAGAATGTTTAACAATCTTTTGTTAGTTAGTTGGCTTAGTGAGCATGGTATCATCATCACATTTTATGACGGTTTGCTTACGGTACTTAAAGGAAACTTTCATCTTTGTACTCTGAAAACCTTGAAAAACATTGATTTTAGTTGCCAAAAGAAAATTTTTCCTTAAACAAAATCTGCTCATTAATTTTGATGGTTTTCAAGAAGCACAAATAAGTAGCATGTGTATGAAAATTAAAAGAGTGTAGTGATGATACTTTAGTCAATCTCACAAAAGGCAGTACATTTGAACACGCTACATTCAACATTGAACTTTGCTCACAAAATTCTATATAGAATTCTATCCCTAGCCCTCAGCTCGCCTACTCATAGATTCTTCTACACGGGCGAGTCTCCGTCCTCCGTCAGAAGAAGATCAAACTATCTTTGTACGAAAACTTTGGACTTGGAAACGTCAGTTCTGTCCAATCATTTTAAAATCACTCGAGGTTGTTACATATTTTTTTTATCATTCTTGCTCAAATATAACGAACAATATATAAGGTCATAGAAATGCACGCTCAGTGATCACTAATTTTGATGTAGAAACGATGATGAATTGTAATTCATATAGAAATGATCAGAAAGCATAAACTGTTATGACTAGGACTTCATTATAACGTGTTATTATGCCTTGTTATGATAACTAGAACTTCGATTGTTCAGGGTCGAAATGAGAGAAAATCGCTATTTTTACAAATGAAGATCATCATGGATGATTATATGGGGCCAAAAAAGACTTGAGATAGTGCAGCTTCTTGTATTTTGCCGTTTGCATGTTTGGAACGTGTAAATGGTACCCCGCCCACGCCATCAAAACTCCCTTAATACACGTTGTAACTACTGATGAACGTCAAAGGAAAGCTACTAAAGGCCAGTAAATAAAGAAAGGTGAAAACCATTAAATCCTTCTATAAATAAATTTTCCCAATAAACACTTAAAAATACCTGGTTCTGTACCTAAAGGCGTCACGAGGATTTGTAGATTGTAGATGTGAGAAAATAAAATGAAAAAGGATATGTGTGAGAAATGAAAACCACAAAAAAACTTATTGATGTGGGTGTTACGTAGTGCTTTTACCCCTTACTTTACCTTGCAGAAGGAAACGATATATGCTAACCTCTTAACACTTAAAGAAGTACATTCAATACATTTTTAACCCATTATTATACTTCCTCCATGCATGATATCAATATTCAATGTTGAATAAATGATCTTGATATTCGTAAAGGAATACGTTTATGGTGCATATCGAATTTTCTCATGTATTTTATTCGGTTTACTGTTTATCTAGTCATTGCTGGCGAACCGATTGCAAAAACACACAGAGAAAGCCTCAAGATACGAAATCCACAAGAAGTAATCATTTCGGCCCGACTCAGCACCAAATGTTTTTGCGCCGGTATAGCAAATTGGTAAGTGGTATAGCCATACATAAGTTATACAAAGTATAGTATTCCAAATATCTAAGAGAAATGGTTTTTATGAATTACTTCATAATTTATGCAAAAGTACTTAATTGCGAGGACTACTTTCTTTTTTTAAATATGACTTAACGTGAATTTTTACTACCTATGACCACATAATAATTATTCAATACAAGTTGGATTTGCAATTTTGAGTGTAATTTATGTACGAAATGTATATAATGTATAATGCTATTTGTGTACATGTGTACGGATGGTACTATAGAACATATAACTAGTTACTAAGGATAAGTTACATGCATGATATGCACAGTTAGTACTGCCGTGTGTATTGCCTTGCCTTTTTAAGTTTAAGGTGCTAGATGCTATAAAACAGTCAAAGTCAAGGAAAGTAGTGCATAGTGGAAGCAAGTAAAGCTAACAAAGACTTCAACAAGGTGTGAAGATGGGACTCATTGAGTGATTGTTTTTGTTCTTCTTCAGCGCGATCGTACTTAAAAATCTTAGAGACTTAAAAGTACACGTTTTGTGTAGGGTAAATGGTTTTATGTGACAGTCTGTGTTGTTTTGTTTTTTGACAAGAAATTGCAAATAAAGAATTCGGATATTGCATTCGGTTCTGTCTGTCAAATGCGTTTATAAACGCATCTTAGGATGTTACTGAGATTTTAAGTGTGCATTTTAATGCACTTGTAAATATATTAAATTTGTACATAACTGTGTAAATATTTTCAGCAAGATTTTGTGTTTCGACATAGAACTTAAAGATTGACCTTTCATCATTTAGGACGCAGTCTTATCTTGCTCAACACTAGTCACTCATCGGATAAAGAGAGGTAAGAAAAATGTTTCGTTTATAGTTGATAGTTTTCTTAACAGCAAACATTTTGTTAAGGTGTCGGTGGTCGGTGGACTTCACTAAACAATGAAATAGGACTTAGCTAAGTGTACTAGTGCTTTGACATAGGCTTCTTTCTAGTGCCAACAAACAACAAAGGTTGGTTAAGGTTAAATTGTAAAATGAAAGTCGGTGTACAAAAGGATACTATTGACTAAACAAAAACCTTCGGATGAAAGGAATACGAGTTAACAATCAAAAATAGCTATACTCGTTTGGTTTAATACTACAGGCATTTGAAATTGAATCATCAGTCATTAGTTGACATTTACCGGCCGAAGGTTATCACACCCGATATCTGATAAACAGTGAGACTACATCGTTACGCTTTCTGTTATCAGTCAGCTGCGGAATATGATACACGTTACCACTCTGTGTTTGAGTATAGATTAGCTAGCTAGATCCAGCTTTGGAACATACAACGTATGACATACATTTAACATTTAGTGTTTAGTTAATAGTTGTTTTAGATGGCATGAAATTGTATTGTATTTTTAATCTTTCGTCACATGTTCATATTGGTAACTTGAAAGTTGCGGTGGGCCGCTTAGAATTTTAATTTTAGGCACCGATAGCATGCTAAGAAGTTATATTGGGTTATTATTAGATATATCGTGTCGCGTTTTAAAACACGTTTTATTTCTTATTTTACTTCATTTGCCGTAAAATCGAGTTTGTTGAATTAATCAAATCTGGTTACATTGTTTGTACACTAAAATTGTTTTTCTACCCTAGCTTTAATCAACTCGACAATCTAAATATCCGTGTTGTGCGTCTGTTGATAATTGCCAAAACCGAGGGGGAGTCATTTCAAGAAAGAAAAATCGTGTGGTCTATACTGCTATACTTCCTCGGAGGTGAGACAACCCTGCCTGCTATATGCTATAGTTCAATTTTCACGATCTATTTATTGTACCCGAGAATCTTTGTATCAATAGGTTACTTTTAGAAATGCTGTTGATTATGCCCTGTTCGAGAATAATGCAAACTAAAAAGTGTAGAATCACAATGATAACTACGGTTCTAGGTTTCGGATTGTGGTAAGAATATCAGTGTCTTATGACGCGTACTACTAAAATGAATAGACAATGGCTTTACTAATTGATATTTCTTTAATTAAACCACTCTACTCCAGCAATCAATTATCAATATACAGAAAGGCAAACTTTTAACAAGACATGAATATTTTTATGTATGAGCGAGAACGAAACGTGAAACCCTCTCAAGTATCAATGACAAGTAACTAGAGCAAAAGACAAACTACGCTCTACATACATTTTTAGGAAAGCATGCTCTAGTTCAAAAATGACCGGGTGGAACATGTACAACATGACTCAATTTCCAACA
>JAANSM010003993.1:0-11988 GCA_036850725.1 Orchesella villosa | reverse complement strand
CTCATAAACGTAATGAAATTACTACTAACATGTGTCTTACCAGATCATTCTTATTCAGCACACATTATGATATAAACTTTACAGCTACACTGAAGTGAACACTCAAAGTGACAGCATATATATAAGTTGATATTGTATGGTTTGATTTGGCTTGGCATTTTCCCATTTGCCTTTTGGGTGTGTAGCATAATAAGGCTAAAGAACCTAGGATGAACTCCACTGGGTTTTTTGTGGGAGAAACTTGAAGATCTGTCTCAGTTTGTGCAGAGATTTTGTCATGTCATGTCACCATCATCATCATCACCAACGTTGGCGAGGCTAGTGTATCACCATCACCGTTGGTAAAACAAACGTTAGCTCAAGACTGACTTACAACTTACTCTCCTATTGCTTTCCTTCTCATGTTTTGTTTGTATGTATTTTTATTTTGCTCTCAAGAAAACGATGCTCCTTCTTGTACTTTGTTGTTGTTGAGTGAGATAGCAAAACGGAGAGAAAAGTACAAAAAAAAAGTTTGCGTCGAGAGTCGAGAAGTCGACTTGTTTTTTGAAGAAGTATTACTTGTGAAAAAACAAGACTCCTCAGTCAGATACTTATTTTTTATTCTTCTCAACTCCGCAGTCTATCCACATCCACACACACTTGATGTAAACATACACCATCATCTAAAACAAGAAAAAGATAATCTAATTTTCTTGGTCGTGTTTCAAAATTTGCGTGGGTTGTGTATGGAAATCGAACAAGTGAGTGAGCAAAGTTTATAGCCTTCAGGAAGTTTTCCCAAAAAGATGTGACGTGGTGATATGAATGCACCTATGTACAAACTTCTTAAGAGTCATCGCTAGTGTGTACATTATAAGTTGCGTTAGTAAGTTATATAATAATCCACCAGACAAACCAAGCTAGGAAACCCGAACATTAAAAAAATCTGAGCTTTTCCATCATAAGCTGGAGTGGAATGGAAGGTTTCTTGAGTAGAAGTATATGTATGTATGTCTGTATGAACAGTATGAAGTATCAGAAGTATGACTGTAAGCGTGAAAGGAAGTGCGTGCGAAGCTCTACGTGTGAAATAAGAAAGCGGAATAGTAAGAGAGACATATGAAGTCGTTTCTTCTTACCTATGTCTGTGTATCATGGCTCATTTGATAGGATTTCGTTGAGATCGTTTGAGATTTATTTTGTACATTGGAATTGGAATGCTCTATCTACTTTTTGTGGCTCCTTGTGCCATGGGATCGATGGTTTTTTTTGGTGGATAATAAACTTCACTTTGGATTATTATACTTGAGCTCGTTATGGATATGCTCGTGTAGTCCATGTCAGTTAAGTATAGCGACCATTTATTATGAAACCAATATACTTATGTATGTAGTGCATATACTTATATAATTTTGGCTACATTGCCTTGCTAAAGCTGATGAATGAAAGTTTTTATGGAGCTGATCATGCGACGGTATAGAAAGCATTATATAATATATAGACATCTACTATATTCCAAACCCAGGAAGTTTTGTCTTGATGTACTTGTGCTTTGCTTACTACTTGTAACAGTAGCTTTAGCTATTATTTCAGGAAAAACAACGTGTAACAAGAATTTGTTGATTTCGAGTTTGACAGCAAAGATGATGGTATCTTTTGTGAAGATACTTTCAATGTAGATAAAACCAATCCGAGTAGTAAAGGGTAGGCTTGTTCTATACATTTTTATTGTCAGCGTGGTTTACTGCTTTCCCTTGTTATGCACTATAATGTACGAATGTTACAAAGGGAAGTGACTGGTTGAGGTTTGAGGTTAAAAACATAAAGGATTGTCATGAAATAGGAGCAAAAGTGAATTGAGAAAGAGAAAGGGGAAACATGCTGGAAGGAAATTCATAAAACTTGATTGCATCCCCAATTAGTTGTTGGTTGACATGTGCAGAAAACCAAGCCTAATTGGACTGAGGAATCATTACCCTCTGTACCTAACATACATGGAAGTAGCTCAGTCAATATCACGCAATCATGCACAGCATATTTGCGCCTAATAATAATTCCACTGTTTTTATACTGTAGATCACATTCCTTGATAAAGGACATGAACGACTTATTGATTTTGATTTATTTGTCTTATCTTTCTTCTAGGTCGACCAAATGAAAGACTTGGACCGACTGCTGAATGCTCTAGTGCTAGAAGCAGATTCAATAGATATTCCATACCATGCCAGAACAGACTCTTTACCATTCTCTTACACAGCTCCATCTGGGCCACCACCATCCAGTGCTCCAGCTCAGGTTACAGGCTCGAAACGAAGTCCGTATGGGGGATTAGGCTCTAGCACCAGCAGTAGATACGCTGTTGGCTCAAGTTCATCAGCCTCATACCAGCAGCAGCAACAACAACAAAGTCCGTATGGCACTTCTGCCCCTATCGCAGCATCTGGTGGAGGAAGCCGGTATAGAGGCTTAGAACATTCAATTTCCACCCCAGGAACAAGGCTCTCTTCCTCCGTTTCTAGCCAGTCATATCAGCCGCAACAACAACAAGTACCTCAGTATTACCAGTCAGCTATAGAGGAGCAAATTGTGAACCCCGAACCAATTAGTAGCTACTCCAGATCTGTATCCCGACAGCCATCCAGCTCAGGCAGTAATACTGGGAGGATTGGTGCTAGAACCTCAGAACAACAGCAGCCACAAGGGTATAGAGTAAGACCAAGTCTTTCTTCCACGAGTTTTAGTAATTACGGAAATGGGAATGGGACGGGTATTACGAGGAGAATGCGATCCCAGTCTGCTGATGGGAGAAGGGAGAGTGAGCGAGATGAGGATGCTGATGAATGGCTTGCCAGGCAAATGAAACGGCTGCAAGAGAAGAGAGCTAGTAGAAATGCCCCGTAAGTGAACATAATATCTCTAGTAAATAGTTTGAAAATGTTTTTAAAGCAAATTTTTGAAGGTTTTTTTGCTTGTAGTTGTGATATCAGTTTGGTATGCGTTGGGAGGTTGAACAAAATTGAAAAATAAGCTTTTGGTAGCGAATTGCGATAAGAGAAAAATGTATTTTCTTTTTATGAAGTTTTAATAGAAACACAAACTTTATCGGTTTTTGACTTCAGTTACGATTCTCTAACAGATATAAGCTTTGTGTGTATGTATGAAAACGTCTGTAAATTGTATGGAGAAAGATAACGCTGATAAAATCTAGAGAGAGAAAATAGCCTACTTCTTTTTTGACAGTAACGTGTGGTAATATCCGTATCGAGCTTTTCCTATTTATACTGTTCTAATATGCTCAATGTGTTATTGCCTAGAATGTTATGGTATGTTCACGGAAATTATATGTTTGGATAACATCCAAAACCCTGCCACAATAATCATCGAAAGTAAACGAGTTGCCAATATAAAGATCATGTAAGAAAAAAACTAAATGGTTTGTTTTTACAGAAGAAGTGACTGGCTGGCGGAACTTAAAGCAGCTCTTCCAGCAGCGACAGCTGGAGGATCTACGGCAGGTGCTACACCTTCTGCAATTGCAAATATTTCCTCATATGGAACTGCTGCTACGTCAACTAGCATAACGACTTTAGACCGAACTTATGATCAGTCACGGGCGAGTGCCAGTGCTGCCGCTAGCATTAATGAATATCGACCTTACTCAGCTTCAACTAGGGAAGACCTTACAACTTCCTCGGTTGCTGCTGTGCTTGGAGTTGGAGGTGCTACCACTGGAACGTCTGTAATGGGCGGAGGCGGAAGACGTTCTCATGTCTCATACTCTTCTGAAGATGATGATGATGTTGAGCTGGAAATGTTTCAAAGGGGAAGACGTGTTCAGCGCCACTACTCAGAGAGTGCGTATGATCGAGGGATGACAAGCGGAGGCTCAACGAGGGCACCAAGTCAGCTTAGTAATGTTGTGGAAACCCCATTCCCAACATGTCCGCCAACCCCATATTTCAATCGACCAGTGAGCCCTGGAAAGCCGCCGAGAAGTCCGAAGGGAATTCGGCGTCAGATTTCTGCTCCTACGGTTCCGTAAGTTTTTCTTATGCATATAATTTTGTTATTCCGCCGCTTGCGTTTTACACAATACTGTGTATTTTTTTGAGAAAAAGATTGATTGTTTTATGGATTTATTGTTGTAGAATTCTGCAAGAGATTCCAGGCCGCATGGAACGTGCACAAACACCAGTGAATCCCCGTCCAGTGTATATGGGTGATAGCGAAGTGAAATTTGCCCAAGATCTTAGTGAGCATTGGTACAAGCCTTTTGCATCACGAGAGGAAACAGTCTCAGCTTTAGTGAACCAAACGGCTGGTGCATTCTTGATACGGAATTCCAATAGTTTTCCTGGAGCTTTTGGGCTCGCAGTAAAAGTTAGTTCGACGGCAGGAGAAAAGGGAATCCGTCACTTCCTCATTGAGCCCACCCGGTTTGGTGTGAGATTACGGGGTAGCCCTCTTGAACCAGTGTTTAGTAAGACATTACACACATATTTTTACATACTTTTGGCTCTTTATCATTTTTTTCTGCGAGAGTTGGATTTGGATTCGTTCCAGTTAAAAGAGTTATCATTTTCTTGACTCTGTGTTTGTATTGTTTATGTAGGCTCTCTCTCAGCTCTAGTATACGCGCATTCGATCGATCCATTAGCATTACCAACGACGTTAGCTCTTCCTAATTTCGACATCCTACCAAAATCAAGCCAGTCAACAACCGCTTTGCTTCTTCGTCAGGGCGCAGCTTGTCAGCTCCTCTTTTTGGGAATCACTTCAGTCGAGTGCTTAACCGGAGATGAAGCAATACATAAAGGAGTCCAACAAATTAGTGGGAAGGCTCCTATACCGATCTCACTCCGGTTGAGCAAACATGGTCTTACGCTTACAGATGTATTTCGTAAACAGTAAGTGCAACAGAAATATGACAAAGTAGTAATATAATGTGCTTATGCTTCTCTTTGTTCAATTTGGCATAAGTTCATTTTATGTAATTTCCTCGTTTTGTCTCTCTTTCCAGATTCTTCCGGTTGCACTTCGCCTTAAATGATATTTCCTACGCATCGTTGGTGCCTGGTCGTAGTGTTGCTTACGGGAATGATGTTAAGCAAGTGTTCAGTATTGTTGCGAGGGCTCCAAGAGCCACCGAGAATTCAGTCATTGTTCTTGCAGAGCTTGAACAAGGCCAACCAGCCAATGCAATCGTCTCTTTTATACTCAGAGTTGTAGCCTGGCAGCATTAGGTTAACTTGAAGCAACGCCGCCGCCACGTATATTGCCTTCCCTTTATGAATCTTAATCATGTCAAATGCAATTAAAGAGAAAGTTCAAATGATTTAAATTGATACATAAAATACATTTATCGATACTTATACAATCCTCATAATGTCACATTCTACTACACTCTTTACACGTGGTACTGAGTATGTACTTGTTCAAATTATATTGGACCACAAATGGTGCAAATGCGAGACTACCAAAAGGAGTCTTGAGAAATCACTGGAAAAATCATATGCCTATGCATGGTCTCTATTAAAGTTCCTCCTTTTTTCGTAAAGAAATTATTTCTGTTTTCTTAATTTGGTAATTTCGTATCCCTTACAAAGAAACACGTTTACACTCTAGATGATTGAAAATATGCAGGCTTTAAATGAATGAATGCGATCAGTACAGAAACATATTAACATGATGCTTTTCATTTGAATAGCTGGAACCTCATATGTGACACAGTTCATTATTATCAAGCAGCTATAAGCTTTAATTAAATTAATGCTCATCTAACCTTATAGTTGTGTGAGGAAAGGGGCGCGCATATATTTATTCTTCGCCGAAATTGCCGACAAACCATGTGCATGTAAATGAATTATTAATTACTTAATATATTTATGAGTTTGTTATGTTAAGTTCAAGTACCTAACGTTGTCTTATAGAATTAATAGAAGACAAAAACACTCAAACTAATATTTGAATTTGAATGTTACATTATGTTTGTGTTTGATTCAATTTTAACGAACAGAAAATACGATTAGTAATATCAACGTTTAGTTTTAAACTATATAAGACGTAGATCCATTAAATAATTTATTCCCGGTTAACCAACGAAATAAGGTAGAGTTCGAACGACTAAAGGATGATTTAGGAGCTTCTGAATGCTAGAAGAATAAATGTCTATATGTATCTTTAAGTTAAAACTGATTATATTATATTGTATGCAACAAAAACTTGTGTGCTCCCTCTACGATATTACTCATAATTCGTAATAATTTACAATTAGCAAAGTAGAAACGAGACTAAAAAGCCATTTACTCCAAAGTTGTTATAATTATTAGGGTCATATTATTGTTTTTATCGTAAGAAAAAGTTAAAATAAAATGATAAATTGCGCAAAGCAAGCAGAGTAATTTCTTGATGTATATTTTTTCGATTATTTTCTAATTCCATAAAATCCAAGCTGCAAAATCGAACCTGCAAAGTTGTTCCACCAAATCATGTTGTGATAAGGAAAAAATAGATGATGTACTAAAAAAATAAAAATACTATTTTTTTAGTACATGCAGTTTGCAGACAGTGGATGTTGTTCCATCAATGCATAATACGTGACAAGACATTCATGGAAAAGAAATAATGTTCATATAGTAATTGTTACGATTCCAGTTTTGCAAATAAGGCTAAGTAAATTATCGATCCTTTTTAACTCTTGAACATTACACGTCAAGAATTAAAAAGTATGCATCTTGATGATAAAACAAGCCATGCATAGTTTCATCTATTTGTCACGTTGTCACCTATCAAGATTTCCTCCAAGAGGAAAAGTCAAAAGTAGCATTGCTGCATAATATGATGTTCAACTAAGGATGATTACATGGATGAATGACTCATTCTCATTCCAAATTACAATGTCATGTCGTGCAATTCAACTAAACACGGATGAACTTCAAATCCAAGATGACCATAGACCAGACCAAAGATGTTGGTGTTAGTACATTGAGTTGGTCAATACTGGGTAGGGTCGAGTCAGATAATTATTATAATGGCTCGCCTTTTTCATTTATTTCTTGTATTTCACAACATCATGAAAAAGTCAAGAATGAATTCTTGCGTAAATACTCTCGATTGTGTTATCGTCATCATCAAGCATATCCTCATATTGCGCTTCGTGTTACAACTTTTTCTTGGAGTAGTTTTCAAGTTCCACTTTGAATTTCATTCATATTTTCAGCATCATGGAAGAATACAAAAAGTATACTATGCTAATGAGATGGTAAAAAAATATATGAGTGAGCAAAAAATTTGAGCACCGCGAGCAAAATTCAGATTGCCAAAACGGACGTGGAGTTGAGTTGTTCACAATTCAACACTGGTATATGCAAATTGGTAAAAAGATATTGTGAAAGATATGAAAAAGTACACGAGACTTGGCCTTGAAACTGGAAGTACTAAGTAAAACTTACGAAAAAGGAAAAACGTTTTGTAAGCACGGATTTTGCATACCTGATTCTTTTACAGCAATATTATTCTATTTAATTCATGAGATTCATGTCCTCTGAAAACCATCGCACATAAAAGTTTAAAATGCCAGCTTTAATCATCAGCAAACTCGACTATTGGGACATTGGGACATGAATCACGATTGAAGAGGAAAAGTATAAACATTAACGAATGTGTAGACTTTTTATGCATGAATATGGTGATGATATATGTGTAAAAGGAAAGTAAAGTGAATGCAAGTTGCCAGTTATAGCGAAAAGTTTTGAAATCAGGACATCCGGTTAGGTGCTCTCGATCCGAAGAAATGCTCATGATTGGTAACTTGGTAAGTTGACATTGCTTTGAGATGTAATGAAATCATGTAAAATTCGATCCAAAATTTCGTGTGTCTCGTCAAGCCGTGTGTTCGTCAGATCCGCATCCGTAAAGGAAACCGACTTATTTCACAACGCATGCCTTTTTCATAAAATTGAAAGATAAAATCCATAATAATCCATGTTAAGTGTTGGTAGATGCATACACTGTCTACAAACATAGACTGTCTACAGTCTACACAACAGTTATGACAAGGTAAATGTCGCAGTCTCGGCAACTATCAACTGTCAGCTAGATAAATTTTTAGTTTGAACTTTATAAATTTGGGTTCTGCTACCTAAACCAAAAATTACAATTTCGCAATCTCTAAGAGATGCAAAATGTAAAAGTTTTACTTCCACAGAAAATCTTCAGAGTTTAGCACATTGAAATCGTAAATTCGAAAGATCATTATGTACATAAAGGTAATGTGGGTTTTCCGCTGCTGGTGCATGTACCTACACGTTTTCTTTAGAGAACAGGATATGAAAATATGAAAAATGGCCTAGTTTTTATACCAACCATCATCATTCAATCGGACAGTAAGTAGAGTGCATTATTCTGCATTTTGCATTGCATAATGATCCAATCTCGGACGAAAAGAAAGGATGACAGAGATAAAACCTCAATTTTAGCATGCCTTTAGGCAAAGCTTAAGCTATATTGTTGTTACGTCTATTGTAAAGGCACCAAACCATTGAAGAGAGACACTTGTCTCGAAGCTGTGTACCTGATCAAGTGAAAATGTGAGTCTGTGAGAGGGATCGGATAAGATACACAAATATATATGTACATCATTGTATTTTTGAGTGGTGGGTCTACTGCATGGTGGTTCTGTTCATGACAATTTTGGAAGACATGGTTTACACCTACAAGAATATGTCTAATATGTTGACGACAAGAATTAAGTATTTTAAACAGGATTACCATTCATAATCCAAAAAGGAGGATGTTAATACTCGTGACAATGTGGCACACGTACAGATTTAAAAATAACTATTTACAATTTTCACAACTACAATGTGTCTATTTGCCACGCTCCTCAAAATTTAGTTACAAAATTAACAATATCAAAGCCTCAAAGATTTTTAAAAGCAAAGTTATCTCGTATTTCAAAATGAAAAAAATGTATTTCATTGTAATATGGAATCATTCATATAAGAATTGAATTCGATGCAAACATGCAAAGCCGACATTTTGGATACATCCCGTTCTAGAAAATCAGATCCGCTATCGATTTGACGAAAAGCCATAACCTACCATTGAGCAATCTAAATACGCATAAAACACTTACAAGTAACAAAAACAAAATTTAATGTATATACCATTCTCTCACGTTATTTTCATATACCTTCCATCCATTCGCCACCACTTGCGATAAAATTGCAATGATTGCGCTTACGTAGCAACAACCCCAAGAAGACAAGCCCGGTCGCTGAACATCTTCCTCTACAAACTACAAGCCAGTCAGAAAGGTGATGCTTAAGATGATGATCATGATGATGATGACGACGATGATCATCAATGAACGAGAACAGGATGTTTGCGCTAAGCGTACTTGGACTCTCCGAAGATAATAAGAAAAGGGGAAAACCTTCAGCTTCACCACATCGAGAAACAGTAATACATAAGCAACATCAGTTTAGAATTTGAATTAACTTTCTGTAAAAGTATATATTAGGAGATGGTGGAAGTTCTGTGTGCAAAAAAAAAGTTGAATGGATTGCCGCAATCAAAATATGTTTAAATGAATATCATAACCTCCGATGAAATCCGTCCGTACGCATCACTCTTCTACAACCAAAAAATCTTGTTGGCCACTGTTTGCTAACTTCAAACTTACGTAGATAACTTTTTTCGTAAACATCACTTCACTTATTCGCACATTTCCATTCTTTGAAATATTTTTAACATTAAAACCAGCGATAGTAATTCAAATACATAAGCCAGTTTTCTTACAAAAGTATATATGTGTGCTCATATCTTTTAATTGAAACCCTTTCTTTATCATATCACTAGGCAAGTAAAGAAGAAAACTTGAAAGAGAAAAAAACCTGATTTGATCAGTTGAAATGTATGAAATGCATATATTATTTGGCTCTTTTGATGATGGTGATGACGTACATTGGTCATGTGGTGGTGGGCAAGATAGAAAGAAATCTTGCTAAAAGCTACGTGCAACTGCCAAAATCTGTAAGAAAAGCTGTAAAAAGATACGCAATGTAAAATGCTCAAACAAACGGTGTAGATATTCCAATGTATACTGACACTCACTTACGTAGAGTCTGAATTTTTTAAACACATATGAAGTCAACAACAACCATGGTCTCGTGAGATCACAGATATAGTATGCATAGAAAAATTTCATTCCGAATGATGATGACGATAGAAAAGCTAGCGCTCAAGAGGGTGAACTTGTTGATTTGATAGTCATTAAACCATATAAACAAGAACTACGTAAATCCTTGTTTATCATCTATTTATCCACCTCTTCTCAAATTGTTCTACATCCTAAGCGATAATTATTTACAGTAATATAACTCGTCATTCATCTCATTCTTTGATTTTTGCTACTCCTCCAACATACTTTATCATTTTGGATGAAAAACAAATCACTTACTGCATCACATCACATGACGTCATGAACAAAGACTACTTTAGTAATAAAATGCTTCATGGAGAAGATTTCAAGACAAAACCTTCAAATCTATTGCAACGCAATTCTATAATTAATTGCCAGAAGGAAACGCGTCACTTTCAGCTATGATGATAAGAGAAAGGGGAAACTAGAGACTAGAGATTTATGCGAAGTATATTATTATATAAAACTTTAACTTTACTACTGATTATAATCATTGATTTACACTCAAAAAGGTTTAAAGTTTGAGGAGAGTTCAATTAGAAAAACTTGAGAAGAAATTGTATCTTAATGCTACTACCAAACCACCATGATTTTATTCGTTGGTACACGCATATAAACTTTACTTTTATGAGCTTTGTATCACACATGATTACTATCTCATTATTATATTGTACATAATATATCTTATCTTATGTTTATCTTATCAGATCAGCATCAACCATCACCTATATTTTCTTCCATCCAAGGCGGATGTAGCTTTTACCGTAAAATTGGGCTAGTGTGCTAAAAGAAGGCTTTCGAGAATTCGTTTCTTTTGTTATTCCGCGGCATGACTTCAACTCACTCAAGACGCTTTTCAATTCTCTGAGGAGATGAGAAAAATTGTCTATTTTTGGATGAATTCTTTCATTTACTCTTTGCTATTCTAAGTACACTTCCTTTGCATGCTTTTGTGCTTGCAAACAACACATTTGAATCGCAAGTCTTCTTAAGAAGAATGACGTAGACTTTTCTATTACAATGATTTTTGAAAGATGCTTTCAAAAAAGGGAATGTAAATGCAAACATATCACCTCGCTATCACCATCAATCCACGTGAGCTCAATTTCACAGCTCCGCTCAGTCATCAATAATAAAAGCGACATACTTCATTTGCCTACGTTTCTTCATTGAACCGTGCATAAATAAAAATAGTGTTGGCAGCAGCCAAATCACATCACACCTTTTACCTTTACCTACATTCAGATTTAACAATAAGTTTTACTTTGTTGTGATAGCTTCCTTCGTACGTCAACTCTATTATACTCTGCAGTTCTTTGTGTCTGCTTTGTATGCATTCATTATCTCTATCCAGACCGCTGCCACTGATGCTCATCTTCTGCATTGGAAGGGCAGAAGCGGCAGACTCTTCGGCTCGTCCGATATCTGAAGGCTGCTTCTGACACAAGCCACTATGGGAATCATTTACAATAAATGTGCTATGATCATGACATGATTCAAAGCTAAACTTACTATAGAGTATAGAGTTTCCTTAAAATGGAATAGCATTATTAGGGTTAAATGGCTAAAAGCAGCAAGGCAATTACCACTTTTCCACCATGACATACAGATACAGATTCATGTTTTTCGTATAATTTTCTAATGTTGCATGCATGCATGTAGCATTTTTAAGCACACTTTTCTTGGCTAAACTAGGTGTCATATATATATGAGGACGCGCTATCAGGCCTAATGGGTGTCAAAGCAAACTAGTTTTTTAGCAGTTGCATTAGCTACTATTAGCTAGAGTGATAGACTAGTTG
>JAANSM010003992.1:0-11990 GCA_036850725.1 Orchesella villosa | reverse complement strand
TGAAGTAAGATATGGATGACAAACTAACAAAGTAATGGTGCTATGTCAATAGTGTCAGGCAGCAAAGTGGGCACTGACCGTTTATTGTGGTCAGCTATTTATAGTTTTTAGCGTAGATAGTAATTGCACATAAATTGAGATTGTCTAAGAACAAAGCAAGTTGAATGACTTCTAATAGCTCACAGAACAAGACGAAGAACAGATCATGGATATTTGATTTTAAGTTAGTTCTTTAGAATACAGGTAAAAATAATATAATAATAATATTAACATAATTCTGTGTGGAAAGGTAAATTCATAAAAAAACAAGGTAAGATCTGGCTAGTTAACATTAAATAGTAGGACACCATCTAATTGAATTATTAACATTTCTTGGGCTTAGAAGAACGATTCTTACTAGCTACAATGAGTCAAATAAAGATACAAAGTTAATTTTAGAGAGAACGACAAAGGGTCATGAACTCTAGTTTTAACATGAAACAATATAAAAAAGAGAACAAATTTGCTTTACATGTCGTAGCGAACACTAACCTTATCATCTATTACGGAATAAAATTGGCAAATCTACATCCGAACCTAGTTTAGATCAAGTAATATGATTGTAAATCATAAGACACTTAGCTGGCATACGACTAAAAGTTCAAAGTAGAGTGCGCAACGCATAAACCATCATTATCTACTTCAGCGTTTTGCACTTTTGCGCCTGACTTTTAAACGGAAAACCAGTAGGACTGAAAATCAGCAGGGAGGTAGACAAAATACCGTTATATATTAAAAAACTTCATAAAAATTGCTCAGTGCATATGGTCAGTATCGTGTCCACAAGTATATTTTATGACGAAGTTGTAAACCTTCGCACCCATAGATTTTGAACGGAATAACCAATATGGCTGAAAGTCAATAGTGATGTAGACAACATAGCATAGTCTAAAACTGCAAAATGTAGGACAAATTGAAAAAAGTATGCACCAGGAGAGTGCGTGTAGATAGACAGAGAAACTTGGTAAAATCATAACTTGACATTCAGCTACGTAATAAAGCAGTGCTTTTTTATCCGTTGTAGGCTTGAAAATTGATGTTATTCATTATTGTATACAAAGAACTCGCATTTTTTTCCAAATACGCGCTCCATGATTCATCAATGGAATCCCACCAAACTAAACTAACATCAACTTCGCAAATAAATACCGACATACGACATACCATACACGATCAATTACTAATAAATAGGCTGAGGCAAAACCCGAACCTAGCCTAAAACAAATTCAAGGAAATATATTCACACTCCATTGAAATATTTGTTCAATAAAGAAACAAACAATACTAATGAGTCCCATAACGCCCCAAAGAAAAAATACTGTTGTAGTTTGACTATTCTGGAAATTAACTGGCTGAAAACCTTTTTCCTCCTCACTCAGAATATTCGTCTCACTCACAAATCGGATTCGATCTTGTACCCTCTCTGCGAAGTTCATTTCGAAGAACACACCGTTCCACAAGAAGAACAATCCATTCTGCACGAAAAGCTGGAAGGTCTTATAGATTTCGTTTTCACCTGGAGAAAAAAATGTCCAGAGAACAACAGGTGGAGTGATAGCTATCAGTCGCTTACCAATGTAGCAATTCCGTTTGCTGGTTAATTTACTTCCGTTAGTTTTGTTTTCAATTAAAGTTTGTGCTCTGTTTTGACTAAGAATTACAAACGGCCATGGGCCCGCATAAGCAATACTTTTGTTGAAAGCTAGTGTTTCATAAAATTCATCAATAGGTAAGTTTCGCTCGTCGGGGTTGCTTCCAACTAAAGTTCTCGTTAAATTGATATCCGTTTCATGGCGTAATTGAACATGTGCTTTTGTGGAACTTGTGTTATCTTTTTCCAAAGAAATTTTCAGGCCCACTAGCTGCACAGAACGGAACTTTGGAAATATGAGTCTGAAGTTTAACTGAACTAGCTCCTTTATATCGCTTAAGGTGGGTTCAGGTAATGGCTTAATGACAAGACTAGTGATTTTGCCTGTATACGCATTACCTAAAAATAAACTCACAGCCAGCCAACAAATATGAAGAAGTGAATATTTGAAAACTGGTAGTTTGAGTGAAACAAGGATTAAATTGCATGAAAGTGCAAAGACTACCAAGGAATCAAAGCGTTTACTTTTAGCAAGGAACAAAATTGAAATTGTTATCCATGAAGCAGCCAAGTAAATCCAGACGGCTGACTTAAATGGAGAAACAAGTAGGGATATTCCCTTGATGGCCATTTTTTCAGTTTGCAAGAAATCCGGTTGGGAGCAATAGACAAAATTATATGATATATCATAGGACTTAATATGACGACTTGGAAAACTGGAATTTATGAAACGAGCACGTTTTTTCATGTAGCTTGCGTAAGCCAAGGGATGGAATTCTGAAAGGATTGTTTTCTCCAGATCCACCTCAGGTGGCGGAAGCTCATCAATTGTTATAAATGACTTGTTAAGGATTTGGATAATTTCTGAACAGAGTTTGGCTACAGCGATGAATTCAGAGTTGGAAATTCCATGGAAGTCTTGAAGTTTCATTTTCGATGACAAATCCATGTCCCTTCGTCGTATAAGTTTGGAGTTCAGTCTGATGTAACGCTTTTGAACAGGAGATGGTTTCGCCATTTGCAAATGTAGACCACTATACAGGAGTACCATATCCGAGTTATTGAACTTATCCGCACAATTCGTAATAGAAACAAAACTCCATTTGACCGCTTTTGCAAATAAGTTCCTATTAAATATTATGGGGCTTTCTAGCATTACATGAAGAAGCCTTGAAATTGAAGGGTTGTTCCAGTTCGACTCCTTTAGGGTTCTCTTCAATCTGTGGTTGCAAATGAATTGCCTCAAGCAGTAATTGTAAGGCCCAACCTTTTCGACTAAATAAGGGCAATCATTATGAGTAAGTTCGAGACTTGGTTGAGCCTGGCTTGCCACATACCTACTCATTAAGCCTAATAGAATTAGTAACAATAAAGAAAGTATGTGATACATTGCTACTAGAAAATGATTTTGGTTGGTACGAAAATAATAAAACCGTGGAGTTGCATTTTGATGGATTTATTTATGGTGAGCAGTGTTGCTTTCACAAACTTGCAGACTGCAAGCTACTGTCCTTGAACATTTTCGAGACGAGAAGGAAGGACAACTGTGAATGCGCCTGCTCATTTCTGCAAGTTCAAAATATAATGATTCATTTGCTTAATCTGGGCGGGCTGGCATAATTGTAATCTATTGAAGAATATAATTTAGTGCGGCATTTATAGAAAAACAAATTTGTTTGTATTTATCAACATTCATCAGGGAGTATTGTGTTTCATCGTTTAGAAGTATGGCGACAACTTTGAACTTTCCATTATGTCAATATTATAATATATGATAAACGTGGATGAGCAAGTAAGCTCAAAGTATTGCATTTGCAACTTTTGCCACTTGATTACTCTAACTATTGTAAGAGTGGAGTGGCGGGGCACAGTATTGTTTAAATCCTTTGTAATACTTTCTTTAATAATACAGATATTTGATAGGGTTATACTTACACACGCAACTTAAAATACATGGCTACAAACACGAACAACATACAGAAACCACTCGGCACTCTACAAAATTAATCATACAAAACGTTAGAACATTGAAGATGTTATGATTGTTGCCGTTCAATTATATTTGCTATAAGCGAAAACTAAATTGGGGCTCTATTAAGTGCAATCTATTAATAGGGCTGAAATAAATTATGTATTTACAGCATAACATCAATTAAAATGGGTGTGTTGGATAAACGGAACTTTTTTCGTACGATTTTCTTTGTTTACGTTATCTAGTGAATTTGAGGTGGACACGTGTTCATACTTAAGGAACATAGTTTTAGACAAGTATTGTTTGTGTAAATAAAAAAATCATGATAAGGGAAATATGATATGTGCCGGTTTTTCAGTATTGCAACCAAAGCTGTCCAAAGTAAGACAGTCATATTTGTATGTAAATGCGGCTAAAAACTAAAATATGTCGATTAGTTCTTCTATATGTCGAAAATTCTCTGTTTTATTATAAAACATGAACTAGTTTATTTGTAAAATGTTCGTTTAGTTAAGTTAATTTACATTAAACGTTTGCGGATTAATCCGAATTTTACATTTAATTAAAAATAGATTATATTATTATGTCACTTAAAAGCATTATCAGAAATTCCGAAAGTGTGCCAATGCAATAACAAATACATTCACTGGTTATTAGATTAGACTATATTGTTTTTATTTAAATGTCTTTCCCGTTTCAATACACAATGGTGATTTTTCTTCTAAGTTAAAACATCAATTAGTTATAAGTACTTAAGTAAAAATTACAATAAGTCGAGTGGGGTTTACAATATGCTGTCTTACTCTATCTTTGAAATTCTCATAACCAAGTTTCACATCGAGATGTTTTGGTAGACTATTCCTCATTTTGGCACCTCATCCTCAGATTATGACTTCGTAAACCATATCACCTAAAAGTAACAGTACACACTTTAGGTCCTAAAGTACTTCTTTTATGTGGGGTCGTGCGGCTTGAAATGTGCACCTCGGAACTTGTTAGAAACTGACATAGTCAAGGAATTTAGATTTACACAAACCGTAAATGAGCACAGGTAAAGTCAGCATTGATTAAAATTCGTGTTGTAATTTAAATTGATTTAAAACACTTTTGTATTTGTTGTTTAAATTGTCCTTATAAAGGTTGAGTTTTTGCCGAATATAATGATACAACTATTTTATATGAAAATTGTACTTAATAAAATGGATGACCATAATATGTTTTAAGACAAGTTGAACTTATAAATAGATTAAAGGAAGCAGTGAGACGTACGAGTCGCTGTCAATTCACACTACAATATATGCTCAATGACGAAACAAGCAACACTAATTAGTCCCATAATGCACCAAAGTAAAAATACCAATGCATTTTGACTATTCTGAAAATTAACTGGCTCATAGCCTCTCACCTTCTCACTCAGAATACGCGTCTCGCTCACAAATTTTCTTCGATCTTGTACTCTCTCTGCAATGCTCATTTCGAAAAGCACATCGGTCCACAAGAAAAACAATCCATTTTGCACAAAGAGCTGACAGGTCCTATAGATTTCGTTTTCACCAAGAGAAAAAAATGTCCAGAGAACATCAGGTGGAATGATGGCTACCAATCGCTTACCAATATAGCAATTCCTTGTGCCCCTTGCCTTGTTTTCATCAGTACGATTCTCAATTAAAGCTTGCGCTCTATTTCGACTCTTAATTGCAAACGGCCATGGGCCCGCATAAGCAATACTTTTGTTGAAAGCTAGTGTTTTATAAAACTCATCAATAGGTAAGTTTCGATCGTCAGGGTTGCTACCAACTAAAGTTCTCATTAAGTTTATATGTGTTTCATGATGTAATTGACTAACTGCTAGTTTGGAACTTGTGTTATCAATTTCCAAGGTTGTTTCCAAGCCCGCTAGCTGCGCAGGGCGGAACTTTGGAAATATAAGTCGAAAATTTAACTCAACTAGCTCCTTTATATCGCTTAAACTCTCTACAGATGATGGTTTAATAACAATACTAGTGATTTTGCCTGTGTACAAATTACTTAGGAATAAACTCACAGCCAGCCAACAGCAATGAAGAAGTGAATATTTGAAAACTGGTAGTTTGAGTGGAACAAGGATTAAATTGAATGAAAGTGCATAGACTACAGAGGAATCCCAGCGTCTACTTTTAACAAGGAACAAGACTGAAATTGTTGCCCATAAAGCAGCCAAGCAAATCCAGACGGCTGCTTTAAACGGAGAAAGAAGAAGTGACATTCCCAGGATGCCTCCTTTTCCAACAGTTTGCAGGAAATCAGGATCGGAGCAATAAGCAAAATTTAATGATATGTCGTAAGACTTAATATGATGACTTGGCAAATTGGAATTTGTAGTACTAGCATGTCTTTGAATGTNATTTAATGATATGTCGTAAGACTTAATATGATGACTTGGCAAATTGGAATTTGTAGTACTAGCATGTCTTTGAATGTTGCGTGCATAGGTCATGGGATGGAATGCTGAAAGGATTGTTTTCTCCAAATCCACCTCAGGTGGCGGAAGCTCGTCCACTGTTATAACGGACATGTTAAGTATTTGGATAATTTCTGAGCAGAGTTTACCTAAGGCGAATAACTCAGAGTTGGGAAGGCTATGGAAATCTTGAAGCTTCATTTTCGATGACAAATCAATGTCTCTTCGGTGTATAAGTTTTGAGTTCATTTTGATATAACGCGTTTGGACCGCAGATGGTTTCGCCATTTGTAATTGAAGGCCTCTATACAATAGTACCATATCCTGCTTCTTGAACTTATCCACACAATTGGTAATAGAAAGAAAACTCCATTTGACCGCCTTTGCAAACACGTTTCTCTGAAATATTATTGGACTTTTTTGCACCACATGAAGGAGCTTTGAGTTTGAAGGGTTGCTCCAGTTTAGGTTTTCAAGGGTTCTCCGCAAATTGTAGCTGCAAATGAATCGTCTTATGCAGTAGTTGTAGGGCACACTTTTTTCGACGAGATAAGGGCAATCAATATGAATAAGTTCGAAACCAGGTTGAGCCTGGCATGTCACATTCCTGTTCATTAAGCTTAATAGAATTCCTAACGATAAGAGAAATATGTGAGACATTTCTATTACAAAATGAATTTGTATTTAGGGTTATTGAGTCTTGCTTTCACAAACTTGCAGACTGCGAGATACTGTTCTTGAATCTTTTTTATTGGTATGAATATCAGAAGAAAGGAAGCTTTAAAGCGTGTGAATCTTTTTGAAATTTCATGTTATAATGATACACTTGCTTAAACTGGGCTACCTAGCACAATTGTAATCTATTTGAGAATCTAACTTCCATGGAATTTCGAGAAAAACAAGATTATTTGTATTTAATTAACACTCGTCAGGCATATTACTCTCCAATGCCAATATTAATGGGAAGAACGTTAACGAGCAAGTAAGTTGAAAGTACAATGTTGTGCATTATGCAACTCGAATATATATGCTTAGCGGGGCACAAGCAATATATAAATATTGTTTTCCAAATATATCTTTTGTAGTGAGACATATATTTTATAGGGTTGCGCTTGTTTATTCAGCTTAAAATAAATGGCTACAAACACATTCGCCAGAAACCGAAACCACACCCTATAAAATTATTAGTTTAGGACGTTAGAACATTAACCATGTTATGAATGGTGTCGCTCAATTATATTTGCCAAGTGTGCTAAGTGAATACTAAATTGTGGCTCTGTATTTGAGTGCAAGCCGTGAATAAAGATGAATAATTTATATCTTTCAACGTCAATTAGTTACACGGTGTATGTTTGTTGGACAAAAGGATTTTTTGTCATGCGTTTCATGTTTCATTGTTTATATAATGAACTTCATTTAACCAAGTTTCTACACTAAAATAATATAGTTTGAGACCTGTAAAGGAGACACGTTTCGTTTTTGTAAATAAGAAATTCATGGTTACTGCAATCATTATGGTAGATCAATACGTGTGCATGTTTTTCAGAATCTGTGTTGCAACCAAACCTTTCCAAAGTAAGAAAGCTAAAATGTGTATAATTATTTGCATAAAATAGAAGAGAAAAATATCGTTAAGTATTTGCTAAAACTCGGTAAGATCCAACAATTTTTTTTCAA
This sequence comes from Orchesella villosa, assembly GCA_036850725.1. NCBI lineage: Eukaryota > Metazoa > Arthropoda > Collembola > Entomobryomorpha > Orchesellidae > Orchesella > Orchesella villosa. Next base: position 4,271 of record JAANSM010003992.1, on the reverse strand, counting down.
TTTTTTAAGAAAACAATAAACCAGTTTGTTTCTAAAATGCACATTTGGTTAATTAAATTTATATTAAAAGCTTTCTGATTAAGCACAATTTTACATTAGTCAACATAGATAGGCACAATACATGTCACTTACAAGCATTATTTTCAGAAAGTTTGCCCAGAATGACCCATTGGCGTGCATTGGCTTTATGATTTAAAGGACCATATCTCCTAACCTACTTCTTTTTTTTGGGGCCATGCAGCTCGTAATGTGCAACTCTAAGATATTCTTGGCATTTTCAATTTCTGCAAAGTCTAAGAAAGCTGGCTTACGAAAGTCGATAAAACAATAAATGAGCATGACTTTTTATCAAGATGTTCGATGCTGAGTCTGGTAGTTTGAAGATTGTGCAATTTTAGTTCGTTTAATGGGTCTTATTTTTTTTATATTCAGTGAGTTTTCATTGAAGTCGGTAAAGTTTCCGAAGATGTTCAAAATAGCGGAGATGTTCAAAACAAAAATTGCCATAACATGTTACCACGTTGCTAAAAGCTCAAGTATGTGTTGATTAAAATTCCCGTTGTGTTGAGATTTCAATTTCTTAATTGGCACTTGAATATTTCTTCTTTGAATTGTTTAGTTGATTATAAGGATACAAATATTTTATATCAAAACTATAAAAAATAATATGGATACGCGCGTATGTTTACATAAAAGTTGAAGTAAAAGGTTGACAACTTAAGACTTTAACGTTAAAAACAAATTCATAGACATTGTGTCACGGTCAATTGACACCACAATATTTGCTCAATGAGAAAACTAGCAATGCCAATGAGCCCCAGGATGCCCCAAACAAAAAATACCGTTATGGTTTGACTATTCTCAAAATTAACTGGCTCATAACCCTTCCGTTCATTACTCAAAACATGCGTCTCGCTCACAACTTTGGTTCGATCTTGTACTCTCTCTGCGTAGCCCATTTTTAGGAATAAATCCTCCCACAAAAAGAATATCCCATTTTGCACAAAGAGCTGGACGGTCTTATACATTTCGATTTCACCTGGAGGAAAAAACGTCCAGAGAACTACAGGTGGATTGAAGGCAACCAATCTCTTACCAATGTAGCAATTCCTTTTTTGACTTAGTTTACTTTCGTTCGTTCGGTTCTTAATTAACGTTAGAGCTTTATTATGTTCTAAAATCACAAAGTGCCATGGGCCCACATACGCAATACTATTGTTAAACGCGAGTACTTCATAAAACTCACCATAAGGCAAGTTTAGTTCCTCTGGGTTGTTTCCCATTAGAGTTCTCAGTAATTCCCGATCATTTTCAAAGCGAGATTGAACAAGAGTTCCTTTCGAGTTCGGGGTACCCCATTGCAAACTCCTTTTCATGCCTGCTAGTTGCACAGAACGGAACTTTGGAAATATGAGTCGGAAATTCCATTGAACTAATTCCTCTATGTCGCCCAAAGTGACTTCAGACGGTGGTTTAATGAGAAAACTTGTAATTTTTCCCGTGTAAGCATTACTTAAAAATAAACACACAGCCAACCAACAATTATAAACAATGGAATATTTGAAAACGGGCAATTTGAGTGAAACAAGAATTAAATTGGATGTAATTGCAAAAACTACCGACGAATCCCATCGCTTACTCTTAAGCAAAAATAAAAGCGAAATTGCTCCCCACGCCCCAACCACGTACAACCAGACGGCCGACGAAAATGGAGAAAGTAGAAGGGAAATTCCTGTGACACCCTTTCCTCCACTGTTTCGCACGAAGTCAGGTTCGGAGCAGTAGACAAAATTCAGGGGGAGATCAAACGACCGAATGTAATGACTCGGGAAATTGGTGTTTCCAACACGAGTGAGTTTTTGAAGGTGACTTGCGTACATGGAAGGATGGAATGAAGATAGCATGGTCTGTTTCAACTCCACCCCAGGTGGTGGCAGCTCGGCAACTGTTATTACGGACTTGTTGAGAAATTGAATTACTTCCGAGCAGAGTTTAGCCAAAGCGATGAATTGAGACTTGGAACGACTATGGAAATCTTGAAGCTTCATTTTGGAAGTCAACTCAATGTCTTGTTTATATATAACTTGGGAGTTTATTTTGAAGTAACGCTTTTGATACTCGGACGGTTTAACAATTTGTATATTTAGCCCACTGTATAGAAGTACCATGTCTGGTTGGTGACGTTTATCTTCACAATTCGTAATAGAAGTAAAGCTCCACTTGACTTCTTTGGCAAACACGTTTCTTTTGAAGATTATCGAGCTCTTTAACACTACGTGAAGAAACTTTGAATTTGAGGGGTTACTCCAGCTTGTCGTTTCCAGAATTCTCTGAACATTCCAGTTGTAAATGAAGTGCCTCATGCAGTAGTTGTAGTTTTCAATTGTTTCGATCAAATAAGGATACTCGTTATAATGAGGTTTGAAAGTAGGGTGAGTCTGGCAGGTTACCTTCTTGTTTATTAAACTTGACAGAATAATTAAGTGAGTAAAGTACGACATTTTTTGGTTGGTACGAAAAATGCCTAAGCAGTTAGACAGCATTGTATGGGCTATTTGGACTTCTTCAAAGTAAGGTGTGGCCGGTGACCAGCAACTGGATGGTCTGATTATCTTGTCCTTTAAATCTATTCAGTTGGTCGATTCATAAACTTGCAAATTGCAAGCTTCTGCAATTTGTTCTCCATGAACCTGTCCAATCTGTAGCTAGGGAACGAAAGAAAGAAACACAAGAAAAAATACCTTTTCGTTTTTCTATAAGAAAAGTCCATAAGGATACTTGTTTCGGTTTCGGTTGGAAGCCATAAAACTATTGTTAGTGTTTGACGATTGAAAAGAGTTTGGTTGCATTAAATCAACGTTCATTGCACGTATTGTGTTTAATCGTTTATACGTATTGCGACGGTTCGTACTACTAATGACAAAACAACGAGTGGCAAAACACAAATTTACAAGGTCAAAAGGTGGCAAAAACATCAATTTTATTAGCATAAAGGGGCAAATCCATAAATTTTTACAGTCAACAGGTGGCAAAAAAAGTTTTTAAAAAGTTTTTCATATCATTTAATTTAATTGCAAGAACATAAAACGTAAATAAACATGAAACATAAATGTATGTGACAAACATAAATTTTCTAATCCATCGTCTTAAGTTACTTTTGGTTTTGATTATCCGTATCTAGATTTTAACCTGATTTAGAATTAATTCCTTGTTAAACTTAGTTTTCTTGAGTGGTAACCGCAATGAACATCTAGGATTACCTGGATTCATTTTTGAAATTCTTCCATCGGATCTACTCTGTTCCTTACTAATAACGAAAATGAATTTCCATAGTTGAGGTTTGTGAGTTTGTATGATCAACCTAAAATAGTTATGCCAGCATTTTATCAGGTTGGAAGTTCAAGGTAGTTTTTGTTTTACCCTATGATGAAACCACTACAAGTTAAGTAGAAATGAGGTTTTGAGAACACAAAAGGAAAACGATAAACCAAAAAATCAATGAATAAATTAACAAATATGATCATTTGAATATGAGTGCATTAATTTGACAATTGTTGCCCCTCGTTTGCCAATGGTTGATGATGTTTTTGCTAGAAGATGTATAAACATTTGCCAGATGATGTAAAATATACAAAACGTTTAAAATTTCGTTTTTGCCAGATGATGTAAATATGCAAAACTGGTAAAATTTCGTTTTTACCTGGAGTTGATTAGCCAGCAGTAGCCAGTTGCAACAACTTTTTTCCATTATGTCAATTGGATTAGAAAATAAGTATATTATTATGAATAATCAATTTTGCTGAAAGTGGCACACTACGTTACTATGAATTATAGGAGGTGTGGCATAGTACGGTTGTGAGGATAAACAAACAAAACTCTACCCCAAGGCGGTTTAAAGTATTTTCAATTTTTTCAGTAGTTGCGTTATATGAGGCAGCACAAGTGTGTCTTAAGCCTTAATTAGATGGCAGTAAATACTTGGAAAAATTATACTTGCGAAATTATTTCTTCCCCACTTTAGAACATCTATTATGGTTTTCTTACACTGACAGGTTATAAACTTACCATGTATATTTAGTCGTTCAAGTTCACAATAACTATTAAATCGTGTATGTTCGGTAGAAGTACGGTCTTAGTGGCAGAACACATCCTGGCAAATAGAAAAACCATCCTGGCAAAACAGGAATTTTATGGACAAAAAATCAGTGTGGCTTTCTGGCAAAAGCACGATCACGTAATGGCAAAGCGATGTGGCATTCTGGCAAATGAGA
>JAANSM010003991.1:0-11991 GCA_036850725.1 Orchesella villosa | reverse complement strand
TTAAAGTTGTAATTATAATCATAATTATAGTTATATGTTAGTTTTTATTAGCTGCGTATCTACCTTGCTTGCATGCAATTTATTTGAATTGTAGGCTCCATGGGCCCAAGGCCTGAAAAGCCGTAATAAATTCTATCTTTTTCTTCTACTAAACGTGTTTCAGCGTGTAATGTAGAATTCAAGCTTAATTGGATATTGTCTGCTTCATAACTTTAATTTCTGTTTGGAGAATTTATACTGAAAAATTCGGGAAAGACTGGAAAGTCTTATTCTAACCAAAACCATTTGATACCGATAAATCAGACAATTGTACAGTAGTGGTTGTTTTTAACTTATGAATATTTAATACGAGCCCAGAATGCGCAGAACATACTCTAAAGGTACATTACTTTACCTAACCTTACCGAGTCGATTTACGAATATTAGAAAAGTACGCATATTATTTAATTACACTAATGAATATTATCTTTCCAAAATCAAATTTTCAAATAATACTGCTGTAACAACTTTAATACTTTAATAGTGTTGCGGATTGTTTATTATGTAGTACCTCTGCTGTTGAACTGGCGTTTAACTTATGAAGAATTTAGATTAAGAACCTAGTGAGGAGAATCTAATTGTAAGGAAGCAGCGGTTGTAGAAAATAATTGACTAAGACTATTCATAAATTCACATTGAATACTTAAGTTCTTACAATGCAAGCTTTGCGTTCACCACAAAATACGAAACTTCGGGGGCGTTTAATGAATAACATGTATAGTAAGAATTAATTTAACATATTTAATGAATTTATTGATTTTTGCCAAATCAACCAGTGCTCGGGTACCTAATTAAGGGCCTGGAAACCCTAATTAGGATTCTTGCTTGGGTCACACGTAATAACCTTAAATTAGTTTCTAATGTATAGTATTATATAGTATTATATAGTTTCTAACATGGAGTTAGGTTTAAAAAGTTTATATATTTCAAACGTCCATTTTCGAATAGCATTTTTTAAATGCAAAAGTTTTATAATGGTGAAAGCCCGAGATAAATAAATTATTACTACCGCTTCATAATAGCTAGTTGAAGCTCTCATTAAAAGCGGCTCGATTTAAATTTCTATTCAGAATTATTGTATTACAAACCGTCTTAACATCTTATTTAAGTTTGTATACAACATGAAACAACGCTAATAAAGTTACCTGAAGCACATAATCAAGCATCAAATTAATTGCTGCACATGCGAAAATTTTGTAATTCATACTTCATGCATTATATGCATTCAGCGACCACAATGCAGTATACACTAATACTTGGAGTATCATTTAGATAGCGGATACAGAAAACTTCATATATTATGAATGATTGACGTCATGTTGATTGATTTCAATTTCACAATTTGTAAGCACAGACAAAAGCTTTCGCTTCCAAGACCATTGGAAATTAGATGTCGCATCATATCTTCAAAAATATCATAATGTCTACGAATATTGAACGATTTATCAGGTAAAATTAGATCACTGTGCTGCAGTACAACTAGCGTACCAGAATTGGGTTCAAGCTGCTGTATGACGTTCAATTCTACCATTTTGCAGTTTGCTTAAGTTTGCATAAAAATGTATATGAATATTTGTAGTATAAAATGGAAGCCCGAATCTGGTGCTTAAAGCTCTGCATCCTAACCACGTGGCTGTTAGAAATTGTGCTGTAGAAGCAAAGTAAATGATCAATTTAATTACTGGAAGACCTGTCATTCTACTTTCGTTTTATCAACAAGCGTAATCAAATAGCCAATTATGTACAAACGAAAGTAAATGCAGACATCTAATCTAATGTCGCGTGTCTATCAATGTCTAATGTTAGGTTTGAAGCCATCTATATTTTCCTCAGAAAAACATAAAGGTAAGAGTCATATCGAACGTTTGTTTGCGTTCCATGTAATAATGGAAAATAACTATCTATAAGAGTGGCTCAATCAAAAGTTATTTTGTTAGATGAGCGATAAAAAATGAGACATGTTTTTGTTTTAATAATCTTTAATATTAAATAGTCGAATGCAGAACTGAGACTGATCCATTCCATTCTAACTCACTGAGACTTGTACATTCATATTTTCTTTTAGTCACCGAGTTTTGATTAATTTGTGAAGATTTTCTTTAGTATTTTTCTGCCATGTTATTCGAACACTTTAACCTTTTCCTAAAAATAGTGAAACTAAGTTCTTTCTCTCTAAATATTAATTGGGATGAAAGATCCAGAACAATTAATGCGTGCCGAAACAAAAGTAGAAGTCTTACCATAAAGGGATATCTTCATAAGATTTTAACACTAACGGTTGCCGTACAATTAGTATTTGGACCGTCCCTTTCCGGTTTAAATGTAGTAACCCAAATTATATCAGGAGTGACGGTATTGATTCTTCTCGTTTGCACCTATTTTCTCGAAAACTGTACGAAAAATACTAACGAAATGGTTGTATGTATTGGTGGATACATTCAATTCAATGCAAAATATAAACCAGGTAAATTTTTATATACAGATAAAATGTGTGTAAGAATTAGTTTGAACGTTGGCAATTTAATGGATTTTATTTATAGAGGTTCGACCTAAGCCTACCCGCTCTTTCTTGGACAAACTAAACATTGTTTATGCTTACACACTTCCATTGTCTGCAACATTGTTTCCACCCATTTTACTTTACGGTCTGCACTGGATGAACCCTTGTAAGCCGTCTCTCGCGTGGTATTGGCTATTGGAACAATGTGAGAAGAACGTTGAAGTTAATTCCAACGATAATACTATCAAATCAATCCTTCAGACAGGACTTAAGCTTGGAATCTTACTGTTTAATCATTACATATGGGTTGTTGGAATTAATGCGTTAATTTTCATGATAGCCGGATTTCAAATTCTTTGCGTGTTAACAATGAAGGAAAACCTTGAAATGTTTCTAAATCTTTCAATTAGCATGGCGGACATTGCACCCTTTAAAATTAGACAGATTTACAGAACCATCCAAGTTCAGTCAATTTTTGAAAATTTGGTATTGCAACGGATTTTAATGGCCATGGTAGTTGCAGGGGTGACTGTTATAGCAATTTGCTTGGTGGGTTTTGTCCGATTGAAATGGAATTTTGAAAATGTATTCCCGCTAATTATTTCCGTGTTAGTAATAGTGAACGCTTCGATGGCTTTGATAGTTTTATTTGGGGGTATTGCCTGAAGTATGTGGGAAGTCGAATAGAGTTTTTCAGGTATTGAAGTGGAAGTTGAGTTTAGTGCTGACACCTGCTCAACGGTTTCGGAAAAAATGGCTTGTCAGATTTTATCGATCATGTGGGATGTTAAGGGTTCATATCGGGGCGGATTTGCGTGTAAGGTCGTTTACACCACTTTGCTGTATTGATGTATCAGTTAACCTTGCTGTTCAGTTGCTTCTAGTTTTTGTTCCTTAACGTTCCTTGCAACATTTTCTTAATCTCAAGTGTCCCTTACGACTATTCACAATTATAGGTTTACGTAAACAGTTTCGGACGCGTAATAACTTTAGTGACAACAGATTACGGAATGCATAGAAATTTTCATTTAAATTTGTAGATAAACCTGCAATACTAGACCAATAATGCACAAACGGGTTAATAAATTAATTAGGAGAAAAGCCAAAAGTTTATATAGACGTACAATAATATTTTCCCGTAGGATTATCAAAGATTGATTCTTAACTAAAGTAGGACTGTCTAAGTAGCTTTTGTAAAAACAAGACTGCTTCCTGAAAGAGTTATACTTAATCAATGTACAATCAAATACACTAGCAGTCAGTGCTCAGACCCTAAATATGGGGTCCTAGCAAGACCCCAAAGTTGGGGTCCAGGACCCCAAATTTGGGGTCCAGTTTCTTGAAGAAGCATACTAATTCAGTAAACCACTCACATAAATAGCTAAAAAAATTTTAATTAATTTCTCGTTCCCTAAAAATAATTCATATTAAACTAAACATTTCAAAATTTAATTATTAATTTTTACGAATATTTTGTAATTATGGCAGATTTTTAAAATAACCCAACTTTAAAAATCAATCAAAAAGTTTCCACACGATGAATAAAAAAATCTCACGGTGAAAAGTTTACAAATTTGATGAAGTTACTAATTATGATTATTAATTGTTGTTACTCCTCCATAATGTTTGTTACAAAATTATTTTCTTCGAAATTTAATTTTAGACCCGAAATTTGGGGTCCCGAACGGCCAGGACCCCAAATTTGGGGTCCGAGCACTGACTGACTAGCTTTAATACTATACACAATGAAATAAATCTATACTACATGGATTTAAATACGAACTTATATGCCAGTATTGCGATACTGTCACCTTTCCTTTATTATTTTATTATTATTTTATATTCCGAATCTTTTGATTTTGTTTTCGTCGAATGTATATATGTATAAAACCACATGTTGTGATGGATATTATTCGCACTAGACCTTCGCCTAGGCTTAAGTTTAAGAAAACATGGAAACCTTTTTTGTTTTGACACCTAATAATATCAATCTTTAAGTACTTGATTATTTACTACGTATGTTAGCTTGCCTTACCTATGGATCTGGCTTACCGATTTGTGTATACAATACTAGTTTTCAATAATCACAATTTAATATTTATTACAGGTTCCATATATGAATCTAGCATGGTTTATATTTTGTTACAATAATATTATCTCACCGATTATTTTGCTTTTATTTACTATTGAAACATAATGTATGAAGAAATAAAATCAGAATATGTTTTTACTTAAAACTTGTTCCATGGAATCATGTGTCTACTGACTGTTTGCTTTAAAAGGCGAAAACATCCCAACGAGGAAGTTGAATAACTGAAGAATAAATACATGCTTGAAAACCCAAGTCCAAGTCTAGTAATGGATGTGTATGTCAGCTTGTCATGTGTTGACACAATCACGTTTGTATATATAACGTTACGTACATTACGTGAGCTACATTATTAAAGTAAATTCTAATATAATGCAGGACTGACTATATAGGTTTCCTAAAAGCAAGATTGCTTTATGAAAGAGCTCAGCTAAATAAATTAAATCATCAAATACACAAGCTTTCACATTACGTACGATTAAATAAATCTCTGTTACATGGATGTAAATACGTACTTTTGTGCGAATGCCACCTTTCCTTTGTTCTTTTATTATTATTTTATTTTCCGAATCCTTTAAGTTTTGTTTACGTCGATACTAATCCAGTTTTTGTTGTCTTATGTAATACTAAATATATCATATTTATTTTGTGGACTCTTTTGAGTGTTTTGACACAAATGGATTTCCTTTATGTTACACTGAATTAATCGAATAAATTAACGAACAGCTAAACAATATGCTTAATTACACGGCTTATTTGATGTGATGGAAATGTTTGATTAAATTAAAGAAAACGTAGGAATCTTTTTTGTCTGCCACTTTATATAATAGAACAAATGCTTATGAGTAGTTGATAATTTATTTGGTTAAGGTATAGGAGAAGGGGGAAACACAGGGGGCGTCTGATACGTCATTCGAAAGCTTAGGTCATAGAAAGTCGACATGTGAAGTTTTGGCAGCAGCATATTTACCGTTTTCGAATTATGGGCACTTGCTCAAACCGCCCTAAAATTGTTTTTTGCACCGATCTCGATGAATTCATCATTTTTCATTTTGCCCCAATTTTGGGGTAACTTGAGACACCTTCGGGGCAATCTGAGAAGCCCCCGGGTGTAAGTGAGACACCTTCTTCCCAACTTGTGATTACGTTGGTGTATCCACGTGTAACCTAACCAACCCTAACCCAACCTCCATAAGTTAACAAAATTACAATCAACTAACTACTCAACCATATTCATTCATGACCCTCTCACTGAACTAAAATCACGCATTCACAAATACCAATTCCGTTCAACAGAAAGCAGGTACGGCAGGCCATAAACCCATGGCACAAGGGTGTATCACGTTGCCCCGAAGGTCTCTCGAGTTACCCCAAAATTGGGGCAAAATGAGAAATGATGAACTCACCGAGATCGGTGCAAAAAAAATAATTTTAGGGCGGTTTGAGCAAGTGCCCATAATTCAAAAACGGTAAATATGCCGCGGCCAAAACTTCACCTGACGACTCTCCACGACCTAAGCTTTCCAATGACATATCACATATCCCCTGTGTTTTCCCCCTTGTCCTATACCCGTACCGAAAATTTATTATGTATGATATCAGCTTGCCTTTCAAATTCATCGGTTAAGGATTGTTTGTTCGACGCAAAATAAGTGATACGAAATTCATTACGGTATTTACCATATTTAATTTACAACATTTTACCATATAAACACACTTAATTGAATTTCGTTTCATCCACAATTTAGTACGCATTGAAAACATGTTTTCAACCCTTTTCGTCTAATTTAATAAAACATGGAAAGGGTTCTTGTTTTGACACTTTATAGAATCAATTAATGCTTGAGTAGTTGATAAATAATTATTTATTATGTCAGTTTGCCTTTATAATACATCGGCTAAAGATTGGTTGTTCGACGCAAAATAAGTTATACAAACTTCATTAAGGTATTTACCTAATTTAATAAAACCTCGTAAATGATTTTAATTAAATTGTGTTCTACCAGCAATTAAGAACACAATAAAAACATATTTTTAGCCATTTTCATTTAGAGTTTTATTGGGTTAAAACCCAAGAGTCGTGTTAGTTTTCTGAGTTACTCTACTCTACGGCATATCTCAACTAGGATCTGAATTATTTTCTATCTACATGTACATACGTTCAAAATGTTATTTGAAAACTTTAATCTATTCTTGAAACTTGTAAAACTTGGTTCCCACTCCCTAAATTTGACGTGGGATTCAAAATCATCAAAATTGAGAATTGGGGACGAAAATAAAAGAAGAAATTCGGCATACAAAATACACATTCATAAACTTTTGACGTTAACTGTGTTAGCGCAAGTGGTATTTGGACCATCCTTTTCCGACATGGATACAGCAACCAAAATTTCATCGGGAGTATCCGCTGTAATCCTACCGATATACACTTACATTCTCGAAATCGGTAAATGTAACACAGTAGAATTGGTCACAAGCATAAACGGGTACCTTCAGATTGGACGCAAATACAAATCCGGTAAACTCCCTAAAAGCACCATTAACCCGTACATCCATCTAATTTTTCGTGTTAATGATGCAAATTGATTGATTGATTTTTTAGCCGTTAATGGGACTTCTAAGAAAACTTATGTGAGAATACTCAACATTTTATTTGCGTAAACACTTCCAGTAACCGCGAAAATTTTCCCCGCCATTTTAGTCTATGGTCTTCACTGGGGCAATCCATGTAAACCGTCACTGGCAGGGTACTGGCTTCTTCCGGAATGTGAGAAAGCGTCGAAGGTGAATGTGTACAGAAGTTTCTGGCAACAAATTTCTTCACTTTTACTAAAACTTGGAATATTGCTTTTGAATCATTGCGTTTGGGTAGTTGGAGTAAATTCAAGCGCTTTTATGCTCTCTGGGTTCCAAATACTATGTGTGCTAACTATGAAAGACAACCTGGCAACATTCTTATACTTCTCACTTAGAAGGAGATATGTATCCGTATTTGAAGTTGGAAATATTTACAGAACCATTCAAGTACTTTCAAATATTGGTGACTTAGTTTCAAAGGGAATGCTTATGGCAATAGTACTTACAGGTATAAATCTTGGAGCAATTTCCTTTGCCAGTTTGGTTCGATTGCAATGGAATTCTGAAAATGTAATACCGCTAATTATATCCGGAATGATTGTCTTGAACATATTATTGGCACTAATTGTACTGCTTGGAGGAATTTGTGAAGTATTAGAAAAATCAAAGTATGTTTTTCGGGTATTAAAATGGAACTTAAGTACAATGGTGAAACCTTCACAACGATTTCAGAGAAGGTGGTTAGTAAGATTTTACAAGTCTTGTCGCGAGTTACGGGTACATATTGGTTCATATTGGTTTGTTGAACCACTAACTCCATTAAATTGTGTTGATGCAGTAGTAAACCTTGCCGTCCAGTTACTTTTGGTTTTTGGGGAATAATGTCGTATTATTTGGTACCTATGTTTATGTATTTGAATTTCCATTAGTTAGCAATGTAAGAATTAGTTAGTACTTAATAAGAAACACTTTAATAAGAATCAAATGAAGGCACTGAAAGTATTTCAATGACTTATAATAGATTTGATGGCATCGTAAATCGGTTCAATTAAAAATATTTTGGTAGTCATTCGTACGAAAGCGTTGTAAGGTATTGTCTATTAAATTCAGGTGATGGATAGTAATAATATGATACGATCGTATAAATGTTAATACACAATCCTAAAAATAAAGCAAGCGAAGATATAAATGTCCACCCATCAACTCCAAAATGTTAGATTTCATAAATTCATTTAATGCGTATATATCTTACACACTGATGAAATAATTTAGTAATTGCAGAAAATTTCTCCTGATTGACGGTCAATTCATTATAGGTTAAATATCAGACGAACTTCTGAATTTGATTGTTCACTGTCATAAAATTGTGTAACATTCTTTATTAACATACTATTCGATTAAAGGTTTACAGATATTTCACTACGAGAACAGATAAGACGGTTGCTTCGGCTGCTTGTAATTGGACAGGTTTCAAAAGATTATAATATATAGTATGGGTTTGGGTTTTTAATAGATCATAATAAGCGTGTAGTTCATTATCTAAGGAAACCATAAACTCCACTGAGTGGGTGTACGGAGTGTATTTAGAAATACTAGAGTGATTATTAGTACCAGCGAATGCGAATGTTTGGTAATTTGGTGATCTATTCAATCATGGATTAAAATCATTTCTGTCGGTACAAGATTCCTTAATTAAAACTTGTAAGGTTAATGAAAGAAGCAGATAATCTTGCGACAGATACTAGAATTGTTCAAAGCAATATTTGTAATTACCCAATTTTTGTAAAGTTGTATGATAGCTGTCAAATATTGTGAGTTTGTATTCAGGTACAAAAGGTATAGTTAAAGCTAATCATACAACGGAATTTTGGAAGTACTTAAACAAAACATTTTAGTTAAAAATAAGGTTTAGTTAAAATTGTCTGTCATTTAGCTTCGACAACGTCTTGTTAAATTTATGTATTATTGAAGTAAAATTCTATGTAGTACTAAACCAAACGCAATCACTTAAGCGTGATCTTGCTTAAAAACATATTTTGTACAACATTTGCACGTGTTTGCTTTACATAAGTGGATAATTTTATGAAACAAATTGCCAAGTTTAAAGTCCGTTTTCAGGACAGGTCTAATTATTACTTTTAGAACGCTAAATTTTTCTTTTACAATTTATGTGCGTGAGCATTCAGTCTTGACCAGGCGTCTTCCTTAACGGTAGCCAATATCACTCATTCAGATTTTTCATATACCTGCGTCCAAAATTTCAATAATGCTGTTTAAGCACTTTAACCTGTTTCTAAAATTAGTGAAATGCGCTTCATATTCCTTAAATTTTGAGTGGAATGAAAAGTCACAAAAACTACAACTTCCCCCAGAAAACAAAAGCTTGTCGATTAAAAAATACCTCCATAACATTATGACACTGACTGTCGTTTTGCAAATCATATTCGAGCCATCCCTTTCTACTTTAGGTATAGTACCCAAAATTACATCCGGAGTAACCTCATTAATCCTCCTGTTTTGTACTTATCTTTTGCAAAATTGTAAGGGAACTGCGGGAGAATTGATTATATGCGTAAATGGATATCTTCAGTTTCAGAAGAAATACAAATCAGGTAAGGTTCGATTAAGATTTTAAAAAATTCTTTATTACAGACATTGCTGTACCTAACATATTTTAACTGAAATCATTTCCTGTGCAGTTGCTCACCATAATCTTACCAACACAATCGTGGCAAAGCTTAACCTTCTTTTTGCGTACACTTACCCATTATCTGCAGTAGTGATCCCGCTCACAATGATCTACGCTCTTCATTGGACGAATCCTTGTAAGCCATCCCTAGCTTGGTACTGGCTGCTACCGGAATGCACCGAAAGTTTCCAGTTTCTCCCAAATTACAACCTGTGGCAACAAATACTTGCAATCTTTCTCAAATTACAAATACTCCTTGCAAATCATTATATCTGGAATATAGGTCTTAATTCATTAGTATTCATGGTATCTGGTTTCCAAATCCTTTGCATGTTGACAATGAAAAATAACCTTGAAATATTTCTGAACCTCTCTGTACCTATGAGGCGGACGTCAATGGTTGAATTCGGGAAAATTTATCGTACCCTTCAAGTTCAGTCTATTCTGGAGAATTTTGTGTTGAGTGGAATTTTATTTACCCTTGTCGTGGCAAGCATAGCCGCTGATGCAATCTGTTTGGCTTGTTTGGTTAGATTGAAGTGGGAATTGGAAAACATTTTGCCGATTGTTTTACTATGTATGGTTTTAGGGAATGCTTCAATGACTTTAATTGTTTTGCTTGGAGGAATTATTGAAGTAAGCAAGAAGTCAAAATATGTTTTCGAGGTAATAACATGGAACTTAAGTTCTATGGCTAATCCTGCTCTTCGATTTCAGTCAAAGTGGCTTAGAACATTTTGCAAGTCTTGTACTATGATAAGGATGCACCTTGGGACGGATTTATTTGTACGACCATTGACGCCCCTAAAATGTGTTGATATTGCGGTAAATCTTGCTGTTCAGTTACTTTTCATTTTTGTGCCATAAAGTTAACCATGAAGCAGGTTAAGGAGTATACTTAACCATTCAGTACAGACGTACAGAACTTATAGGTATTAATATCGTTAGATCCAAAGCACAAGAATTGAATTTGTAAAATTGCATTTTTAATCATAATAGTATTTTTGTGCAATCAAGTATTCAATAAATTCATATTAACGAAGAAACTACAAGTATTTAAAGTGCAAGCAATTTGATAAAACTCCATTCACTTACAACAACTATTCTAGCATACTTCATCACATTTTGGGAGTAATACATTTGCTTTTATTTCAATAAATCATAAAACTTCTAGTGTTGTACGGTGGATTTTTAAATTGCCAGAGACTTTACCTAGCAAATACACTTAACTAACTTCTAGAAAATTAATGGAACTAACAAATGTACTATTCAATCGTTCTATAGTAACTCCAGCACGAGGTCTACGGAACGGTTTCATAAAATATGTATATAATATCTTGCGCATATTTTTCCAGGTATGAATCAATCATTTGAATTTATTATCATCATACCATACGATGGAATAAGCTTTTATAAATTGATTGTCAACAATAATGTCGCTCGATTTGTATTGTGATATCGTCTGACCCTTAAAACCACTAAATGTTAAATTTTGTGACTCGACTAATTAAGAGAGCATTAAAAACTACATATTTATAAAAAATATGAAGAAGTGTATACATTTTTATGAGTTAAATTTAAATTTAAAATCAAAATTACTTGTAAACATAATATTTAGATTTCTGGTTAGTATTCAAATTGATTATAAAAATTTATGTTGTTGTGTAACGCATACTACGCATACGCATTTCCTCTGCTTTGTAAATCAAAATGGACAAACATAATTTACGTAAACTTGTATACATTAAGTATTCAATGTTTTAATGGTCCACCCAAGATGGAAGTAATACAAGATTTTCACAAAACCAACCATACGACATTGATTTCCTTCATAACGAACAAGATAAAACGAAAATTCACATTTGTGTTTTACTTCCGATAGGTTACAAATTCGTATGATTGTTTAGCCATTTAAAACTGTGTACTATGTCGTGAAGTATGTCGTGTCGTGAAGCTTTCAGAAATCGTGAAGCGTAGTGGTTCTTTCCAATATACGGTTAAATGGCAAGGTGGACATTCATGAAGACTGGGCGGATCTCCTGTTACCCCTAACGAAGCAAATATAAACCTAATTGTAGTTAATAATAATGATAGTCA
>JAANSM010003990.1:0-11991 GCA_036850725.1 Orchesella villosa | reverse complement strand
CAAACAAATTATAACTGCAAACAAAACTGAATTCAGCTCCAATTATTTGGATATACACTAAAAACAAAGACGAGTGAGAGCAGCAATGCATGCAAGTGGTGAAGGTAGTATTTAGAAAAAAAAACGTTTCCCACATGTTTTTTTTCTTTACTGCCATGAAAAAAATGTAACCAAACCAAACTCTCAAAGCTTCCAAATTCTTTGAATTTTTTAAATGTAATAATGTTTTGCAGTGTTTTCAAGATTGCATCCTGACAGCAGCGGATTTTCGCTCGTAGGTAATTACTTTTTACAAGTAGCCGTTTTGAAGATGAAAGACAGGCACATTGAAAAGTATGTACAATACTCTGTGGGCATATCTAATTTTTTGTCCGAATCGCATTAAAAGACAGTTACATATTATTACGATTAAGCGTGGCGGCGAGTGTAATGCAATGTCTAACTATTAAAATCACTGTATATGAGCATGATATCATATAGGATATCATAATATACTTAAATATAATACGCATCTGCATTTGCAACCTTGTGTTTCATCTAGTTTTTGCATCTCCGTATTAAAGGGTTCACTTTTGAGTCTGTTTAAAGTTAGTCTGAATTACGATCCCTGTAAGCCATTGAACGGCAGCCGGTTTTTCCTTTAGTGATGCAAGATGCATTTTTGTTTTTGCTATGGAATGCAACACCACACCACCTCTACACAATTTGTTTTTATATATCTTAGGTGAAATATATGGTCTATGGCGTGGATCTATAATGTACAAGCAAAGAGCATGAAGAGGGCTGAGAAAGACTACGTATGTCTAATTTATGTGAATCAAGTAAAGACGATTATTGCCTCATGGATTGGCCTTGGCATCTTTCTTGGCAAAGATAGCTTGGGTTTGAGCTTCTTAGAAGCCTACAGCAGTATAAGTACACATAGTACAGCATTAAGAACTGTTAGAAGATGAAATATGAAGAAATTTAATAATAATGAAATGTCTGTCACATTCATCCTATTATTCCCTTCTCGCTAATGAGCTGACATGTGTATCATGTAAAAAGAACCACTGTGAATACACCTTGTTGCCGAATAATATGGGTGTTGCTGACCGCTACCGCCTCACTACTTGGATGGTTCACCTCTCCGGCAAAAATATTTTCATTCATCACTATCACGATGATATATACTTGCATATATACACGCGTGTACAATATACTACACACATACCTTTGAGTTAGAGCTAAGTGGAGTGCTAGCATTTCCACTTTGGCCATGCCATTGTTTGGGATACATTGCACCAATGGAAGAAGCACGTATTGTGTTGTTATTATGTATGATTGCATAATGTAAGAATGCTTTCTCATTGTCAGTATGATTCCGTAGTGTCCATCTGCCGTCAAGAAGATATTATCACATTCGCAACTAGTTAAGTGTTTTTTAAAATGTTTCTCAAGAAACAGTATATTTGTGTATCTTTTGGATTGGATGCCATGGTTGTGTTTTGCGGTTCTCTTGTCCTGTCTCTTTTAGCATGTGTTCTGGCTCAGACGAATGAAAGCAAAAATATTAGGTGCTTACATTATGCTGAACTGGTTTCCGCATTCACGATGGAGTCTTCTGCCTGTCATTTTATTGTACTTGGGTAGTTATCCGTTTCAAGGCTTAATGGCATTTTTCGTGGATTTGAAGATGCATTCTTTCCTGACTAAAAGATCGTTGCCTTCGCAGCATTTTTTTCTTTCTCTCTTGTAAATGAAGATAAAGCATGGCATGGTAACAAATCATCGACTAAAATTGATACAAGGAAAAAGCAGTTACACAAAATGCGGAAAGACAGACTACGTCGGGTTTGCATTGTTTTAGCGAGAAGTCTCAAATTACAAAGCAGCATCACTAACGCACTTACCACACATAATCGGGATTGTACAATTAATATTGCCCATATTGTACGGAACACATTTTTTTCTAGCTATAAGGACAGAACCAGACATAAAATATGTGCCTAAGTACATTGCAATATCAGCGAATAAAACGCACACTTAACTTAAAACCTCTTTGCTTCATTGGCGTATCAGCGAATTTTACAGACATCAAGACTAATCGTGAAAACGCTTTTATGCTATCTCATATATTTCCGATATGCTAATTCTCATCAAAACATATACGCACGTAGATATACATATGTAAACAGTATGAGAAGCATCTTGATTCTGTTGTTACTTCCGGCTCTTGAAGGGCAACTGTATGAAATGAACTGATTTATTGCTCATGTCGAAACAACACCAGAAATCGCTTATAAGTCTTAGATGGAATTTTGGAAATTCGAGCATTAAACTGAAACAGAAGTCATACACATCTCCAGCTCCCCACTTTAAGTGAGTCATTCGTGAGAGATATCTGCTGCTAGTTTGGTTTCAAGGATTCTATTTGTTTGTGCAACCTTTTTGCATCTGTCAAATGCTCAGCTCCTGACTTGCCTACTTACTTGATTTTGGTTACTTGTATAGATTATGATGCCAAACACATAAGTTTTTAGCATGTGTTTGCGATTTCTCATGTGAAAAACTTAACTTCATTAATGCAGCAACATGATTCACAGTCTCTTGCTACAACATTTACTCTGCGTACACGGAACAGAACAACAATTTAATGAATGCGTTATCTGTATTCTTCCATCCGTTTCGCTATTGAAAATTTTCAGCATGACCTCAAATATTTTTACTTTAATAAATATTTTAATTGCGATAACCGTATTTTACAATAAATTGCTGAATAGGAAATAATGTGTGGCAAGGGTGCTTAAAGATTCAAGGGCTACGGATGGTGAGATCAATTAAAGATTAAATAAGTCAGAAAATGGGATGGCAGCAGATGGTTTTAATGCAGAAAAAATGGTTTATTATTGGCCATCAGTTACAAAAACTTGTGTAACAATTTTTTATGCTCGTTTTGCGTTTTAAGTATTTACTTCTTGTGCGCCCACGGTTCAATTTTTGCCTCGTAATGGCTGGGTTTAGTGAAGTTAAGGAAAAACGAAAATCAACTCTTCTCGTTGTTAGGTAATTGCATTATGATGCTTTCAATTACAGTTACTAGACATTATGGCATGGGCAGAGTAAGTCAGTTCGGTATAGGAATGCGAAGCCATACAAGAAATATCCCAATCTCAATGTCACCGTAAGGCACGATCGTTGCCAATGAAAGAAAATCACTTTCGTCTCATCTATGCGCTCTTCACTCTGCTTCATTCCCGTGCATATAAATATGTGATGCTATTGCTTATATTGCTAGAGTTGAGCTTTGCAAAAACTCGTTTCTTGAGACTTGATGGCTAGGCGAACATAAAAATAATACTAATATTTTGCCGTGTAACCGTTACACGACTCTGATTTGTCTGATTTGATTTTGATTTATCAGAGTTCTCCAATTTATTCGTTATCGAACCAGAAATTTTCACCGTTTTGCGTAAACATTTGAACTATCATGGGTAGCTTATGTATTTTGCCCAACATCCATTAGCTAAAGTCCAGCCTCCTATGATGATGGGCTATGCGTGCGTGCTGTAATTTCGTGAAACAGATGTCATGAATTCGTACACTCAACATTGAGTTCATTGTGAATTGAAATTACAGACGTAACATATATTGAAATAAAAAATGGGCAAAATAAGTAAAATTGAAAAGTAAGCCGTTGCTCGATTTCTTCTTCGAGAGATTTTTAGTGACCACCTGATGATTTAGGAAGGCTGAATGCTACAGAGCTGTGCAAATAAATAAGTTTTTGTATATTTGCATTTCATGTATTGAATAGATGACACAAGGATAATTAGCTAAAAAAATGCGAGTTTTTCTTCAAGAATTTCTTTGATCTATCCATGCTTACCATCTCGATATCCTGTTTATTTGTTCGTTTTGTGTGATCCAGGATGAAACATGAGTAGCAAAGAATCCTCTGACTTAAGAATGCCTCATGAATGTGGACACAAAAAGAGAATAATATAATGTGAAACCTGGTGGCATGGGTAGGAGTGGAGTGAGACAGTGATACCCCGCATGGGCATGACATTATTGTTAGCATTATATGATCGAGTTGTGATAATACAACCATAAAAAACAAGAGTCAAATACACGACACTTAAAAACAAGCAAATTGTCGTTATAAATTTAACATACTGCGTGATTAACTATTTGGTAGTTGTAAAGTAGCAACGTTGCAAGGCTACATTTTTATACACACCTGGTTAATTTAGTAAAATATGAATGTGAAGTCATGTGCTTTCAAGGTTAGCAACCCATTCAATAATTCCTCCTCAGCATATCCTATTTTGCAATGAGTAATAATATGCGTAATATATAGCTCAAAGGGAATGAGTTACTTCATAAGATATAATAATAAAAATACATAATACTATTCACAGTCCAGCTTCAATAGGAGGTCAGCCTTCATTAAAAAATGAAAGTATAACGCTGAGCTGGTTTGTATATATGGCATATCAACTACACATTTTGCAAAGAGCTCTGTTGTGTTAAAGTTGAATGGTTCTGCTCAATTGAAATACTTGTAAAAGTGTGAAAAGGGCTTTAACACTGATCAGGACCAGTGAGTTTTGGTGAGTACAAAGTAATATGTAATACCAATTATGTGTCTATTCCACTGTTTTCAAGAGAAAGTCTCAAATGTGCTTCTGACCGTGCACCTCCGACTGCCCGTGAGAAATGGTGAATGCCAATGAGAAAAAATGTACAATAGTCTAGCAGGCATGGTCATATTATATATATATTGTATTTTATTTTTGTGAAATCGTGTGCATTTTATTGTCGGGCACGCACCCTTTGCAACCACCACTAACCACCACACGGCTGAAAAAAAAGGGAATAAGGTTTGCCGAGGTTTAGGACAGTGTGGTCGTATAATTTAGGTGTTATCTTAATCCGAGCCCTATTGTATATACAAGCTATACATTGCATAGACACATTCATAAATATTTATGTATATGTATTTGAGAAGGATTGCTTTTGGTCCTCTTTGCTGATGATCTTGGCAATGGTGAGCTTTGAGTCGATGCTGCTGCTGCTGTTGTTTAGGATAAAAAAGAATGAAAGGTTATTGTCACAAACCAGCATGCTATGTCCAGCTGAAGGAAAAACGACAGAATACCTGTGTTTCTGGTCTTCTTCGTCGGGGTATTCAACTTGTGCTTCAGAAAGCACTCATCCTATTTCTTTTGGTGCTTCTTCATTGCCATGAGTTACTGATGATGGTGTCAGGTGTCGGCTTATGCAGTCATTCCATGCATGTGTTCTCCTCTCCTCAGGTCTTCTTTTTCATCAAACAATCTAGTTTTCTATGTTAAGTGTGATACCTATACGGTTTCAACCATTTTGTGTGGTTTCGTTACTTCTGATTGCAACTCAACGAATATGCAGAGAATAAATTGCCATCTACGATGACTGAAGGTGAATACAATGTTTACGGTGATGATGACGATGACCAGAGGTCATGGTATGGAAGCCGCATTTTGTATATAGGTATTTTTATACTTACAAAAAAAGCCGAATGGAAAATCATTTAAATGTAAAAACGGACAAGAAGGATATATAATAAGCAAGTAAAATATAACGAATCTTCGACGTTTCTTTTTCTTCCATTCAACGAGCTATAGGTATGGTATGTTTAGATATATGTATGTATACGTTTGATAGGAAAAGGAGCAACGTGAATTAAACAAAAGACATTACAAAGTCAACAGCACCTGAATAAACTGCTTTACAAGAATGTATCACCCCTTCTTCCAGAAACGCTCATAATTTCTTGTTAAAAACAGTGAAAAACGTTTGATCCTTCCTTAGTAATCTCAGCATTTGCCTACCACCATCATTGAGACTAATTTAAGTAGATATCAGGTTGCCTAAACATGTGATTATTATTAGTTCCTTTGCCATACATACTTTTGCATTGCGCTCCCATCCAGACTTTCCGTGAGCATTTAGCATTCACTCACTCTCACACAGTTTGAATTCTCATCTTATATTATTTATGCCTAGCTCTAATTAAAGGTGGAATTCTTTCCCAGTCTTTTATTTAGTTTGTTAGGTTTGTATTAATTACATGTTTCCCTTTGAAAATAAATAACACACCAGCACCAACTTGTGGGTGCGGTAGATTTCATAAAAGAAAAATAAAACATGAGTTAGAAAACTCCGGCTGCTTGAGTACACAAAAATGCTAAGTTGGTATTTAGGCTGAAAAAAGATTTCGATTCAAGCTCTAGAAAGCACATCAATCCTTAGACCGTGTAATACGCACGTTTGCTCAACTTTTTGTTAGACAAGCAACAAGTAGTGGTTTTCATCTCAAAAAAGGTTTAATAACCGATTGAGTAGGATAATATACAAACGTTGTTTGCTTGTATTTAGAGCTGCATGAATGCAACTTGAGCCTTTGTCTGCATATTTAATGAATCAACAGCATTAAGCAGCATAACAACAAACATTGAATTGATTCCAAATACTTTTTTTAATGCATTCCGTATAGAATTTCAATGTCATTAAGTTACTTCATTTCAGAGCCCATTCATTGAAATGCATATCGTTGTCGTTTTCTATATACGAGCCGTGCAATGTAATTAGACTGCATTAAACGTACCTACTTAGCAGTCAAAGTGATCATTGAACTGACCGTGTAGGTTAAAGGCATAACATGCAAACTAATTAGTGAAGAAAAAATCCTTTTTCCTTCGTCGTTGCAATCCAAAAAATCTAACTGCCGTATATCTCTTAACTTTATTTGCATATTGCAGCAGGTAGCAAAAACTGGAAACACATTTTGCTGTAAAGGCTCACATTATGTGCCTACTGGCTTTTTCGTACATGAATCTTCCTGTCCTATGATTCCTTTACAATTAGTAGTATTGTGTCATGATGATGATACTTTTCATAAGCACAGAGAAAAGACAGGCTTTTGCTCATCATGCATGCTAATGTGACTCTCAGGCAAAAAGGATGGATGATGATGGACAATAAGTTAGTGCTGTTGTAATGATTAAGAATACAATCTCAACAAACTGACTTCTCCCTTGCTTACATAACTGGCTCTCTCTCTCTCTGGCCCATCC
The DNA here is from genome assembly GCA_036850725.1 of Orchesella villosa. Classification (NCBI taxonomy): domain Eukaryota; kingdom Metazoa; phylum Arthropoda; class Collembola; order Entomobryomorpha; family Orchesellidae; genus Orchesella; species Orchesella villosa. The sequence goes on along the minus strand of JAANSM010003990.1, from coordinate 4,891 downwards.
AGGTTGGTCGTTCTTGTAACAACCCCAAGAGATCTTAAAAGGTTTTTTCATGCCTTGATGAAGAAAACAGGTCGTATAGCTTTTTTCTTATGAATACGAAGAAGGGCGAGAAGAGTCCGAAGCGGATAATATGGGAGCCTCACTCTAATACTCTTTCAGTATATAGGAATTAAGTGTGCCAAGAAGGTTGCGTTGTGTTTTGTTTAGCTGCAGTCGTGATTTAGCCTAAAGGTGGTTGAGTTTTTGAACAGTATCTCGCTATTCCTGTTTTATACGTGGAATTGATATACCGAAATGTATATGCACACAAACGAAACGTCAAGCTTATGTAGTGTGTGTGTAGATCTATGTACGTTAGGGAGATAGAGAATGTGGCATCACCACCGTTTGTTTTGTCAAGCACTTCATCTTAATTCCTTCTCAACTTGAAATGTTTATGATTGCTGACCACGGTACTGTGGATTTTGATATCCCTTGAATGAAATAATAGGAAATTATTAGGTGTCTCAACCGTCCGTCCGTCCAACCCTGTGAACTTCATTTTATTGACAATAGAACAAGTATGAAAAAGGGTTTTCATCATGCTGCGATGAAATATTTCCGTAAATTCCAGAACATTTCCTAACACTCTTTGTATTTAACCATTGAATTGTGTATACTCATCATTCTGAAATTAGGAATCGTAGAAAGATTGTGTTACGCTTATTAGTAGGGTGCCCAAACCACAACTTTTTGTGAGTACCGTGTATCAGCACATGACAGAAGTACCCTTACTGCCGTACCAAATGCGTACGTTGGCACTTTGGCATATCCGTGGAAATGTGATTGATTAGTCCTCTGAAAAAAAAGTCTACCTTAAGAGCAAAGTCTTAAGAACTAAGAACACACTTGTATAAATGTATATAGTTATTTGCTCAGTGATACCAGTACCTGCTGAACTTACCTTTCGAAGTAGCTCCTGCATGGAACGGTTATAATACACGCTCTTTACATGCTTTACCTTATACACTTGAGACAGAGTGCTTTCATATATAGTATTCACTTCACCATGATCATGTTGTTGTGTTCTTTTATGCATTTATTATTATTACTCGGCTTATGTATCCAAAAATCCAAACCACCTTGCCTTGTCTTTCTATGCTATCGTCAGCATATATATAGCGAGCAAAGCAAGAAAGTTAGTAAGCCAGTGAAGACCAGGTTTCATCTCTTGAATTTGAGATGGTGTGATACACACAGGATTGTTTAGCCTGACAAGAGATTTACACTTGGACTTTAGTTAATAAAATGAGCATACTCATATTATTATTATGTATGTCCGATTACTTGCTGAAGCTCTCCATGTACAGAGTATGCATGTAACACTAAGGAGATTATGTGCATCTTAAAGTGTGAGTGAGGGTTACGTTCTTTTAGAAGAGCTTCTCTTGTTATGAGTTCATTACTTACCTTACCTCCCTTTGTTGCAGTTGTGATGCTGCCGTTGTTGTCTGTTCTCGGTGAGGCTTCATATATACACATAATATATATATGATTGTATTATGAAGGAAATGCTTAGTTTTCCATGGAAGCTGTTTAGTTCGCAAGACAATTTTTTTTTCGTCAGAGAAGCAACCTAGGTACGATTGTCCGTGAAGTTAGTTAACGATGAGCCCAGCACAATCAAGAATCATGCATAGATGTGTGTGTAGTACTTATACTACTGTATTTTTATGGTGCAATGCATACTCTCTTGTTGCTTCGAAACCTTTCTCTGTATTTTTTGTGATGATGATGATAATGATAATAATATTATGCTGACTGTAAGTCCGATGCAGTGCACACATATATAAGTACATCATGCATGCTTGTTGTGAGTGGATGGTGGAATCATGTTCGAATGTTTAGTCTGCTTTTAGAGGTTTCTCTCTACTGACAGGAGAACCAGAATGAGGTGTTTGCAATCTAAAGCTTTTGACAGTTGTACACCAACGCAATACTGGCTGAGTCATTATTTCTCGTTCTTTTTCTCGACTCTTGCACATGAATATCTCCCATTGTAGTTACGTTAATCAGTGCATTATAATGCATACATAAAACGACTTACCGTTCCTATTATCGTGACTGTCAAATTGTAATACGTGTATAGTTGTAAAAAAATAGAAGAAGAAAAAAATAAGTATAATTCGAAATTTGACGGATTGATTTTTTTCAGTTCGTCTGCTTGCACTGCATGTAAATATCGTATGTAAATTCATCGATGATCAACATCACCATCATGCAGAAACATTTTGTGAAACAAGTTGGAAGGCCAGTTTCTTCAGAGTATTTGAACTTTCTGGCATTTCCCGATGGAACCTAAGGCTCAACATTCACAATCACCAGTTCAAGTGTTACGTTCGTTCTGTCGGGTTTAACTGACTGAAGTGTTTCGTAATCACGGTGACAATTACAAATGTTGTAAATAAATTGATTGATTATAATAATCTTTAGTAAATATCAACAAGTTTCCTTGTGAGTAGTTTTCAAGAGTGCCATATAGCAATTGTCATTTGGGTTATGTATTGGAGAGTAGTGTTATCGTGTTCATTTCAAGTCTTTGCTAGCCCCATGAAAATGCAAAGAGCAACGTAGACCGTTCTTCGCCTTGTACCACACCTCATGCTTTGTGCCAAAATAAGCATAGTACCTACATGCAATGCAAAGAGCAACTTAATATTAGCATTCGGAAAATAGCCAGTAACTCGTTATTTGTGGCTAACTTTCAAAATATTTTGCCTGATGAAGTAGTTGGATGTCTTTCGGAGTTTAATTAGTGCTTTATAAATTAGTTCATTAAAACCTCAGCGTGCCAATACATATTTACGTAATTACTGAACGGTGTTATAGGTACCTCGTAGTACTTAATAGCAGAACTGGGCTTGTGCAATTTCTATTCAACACGGCGAAGGAAATGTTGACGTCATTTGAAAAATGATTGTACCAAAATTCCACGTGAATCATCCAGGTATTTATGCACACCTACTGTGTTAAAATACTAGATATAATGGAGGTGACAAGGTAGATGTGGCATACATTAGCTAACAACATCTATTTAAAGTTATGAAATAAACTGAAGGTATCATACAAAAGTAGTTGGAGAATGAAGGCCACGAATGAATCATGGCACGATTCATTTTGTACCATTTGTGATTTGATATGGAGTCACTTTTTCTCCCGTAGATGCTCTTGAACAATTTTTTTGTAGGCAGACAACACCAGAAAAGCATTCAATTTCAATTGTAATGCATACATGTTGTATTTGCTGAAGCAGGCGAAAATGCTTTAGAATCGGTGCTAAAAAAAGCGAACAAACTGACAAAAGTGTTGTTTTTGTTGAGAAGATTTTAACAAAAATGTGTCTGGACTAGGCATATTGCAATTGTTCTCGTTTATCTATACACTTGATACCTTTTAATGAAATAGGTGACACTGTAGATAGTCTGATAGTGTGTTCATGCATATGCTACGCTGTTCTGTTTTATCGTTCGCTAGTAGATTTATTTTTCATTTTAATTGATAGATAATGCTATTCCAGTAATAGAACATAGATGTTTATGCAATACAAGATTACATTGATGTTTTCATGCATAAAACGTCACGTTTTGTGGTTCGATTCAACATTTTACTTTCAAGTATTGATTACATTACCTTACCCTTTACAAATTGGCTGCGCTATCTGTACTCTTATCATCCACAGCTTTGTGTCAATGGCATGTCAATAAAAAGCTGCATTAATCTTTTGTCAACATCACGTCATTGAAAAAATAAACTGCCTTTTTATTATTAAATGATTTCTAATCAACTTCCTATTCCTTATCTGTTTTTTAGAATTGCCGTGTGGACAACTGAGAAATCCAGCTCATCACTTGGTTTAAACACAGGTGCTGCTGGGTCCTCACAAACACTAAACCAACAAAAGAACGTGTACGGTTGTCGTCCGTATTCCCAATTGAAACAACTACAATCTTCTCACGGGATAGCGCCAATACCTGGTGGATTTTCTGCGGCAGTTCAACAAGCATCTGTGTACTCCACCCTCCCTCGAAATCACACAAATACTACAAGTGACGGACTGGCTAATTATCGAGGCTACCACTACCTCAACACCACTCAGTCTCACAATAGCCACCAATCCCAAACTGTCTCTGACGCTTACCATCATTACCACCAAATTGCTGCAAAGTCTACACCAAGTTTGAGAAATGCTGTGTCACATGAGACTCAAATGCAGAATAAGTTTTACAGCGAACCTACAGAGCAAAAAGAAACGTCTTCATCGACCTCGTATGCTCCAGTACCAGAACCACAGCAATCAAACTACCAAACTGTACCCATCCCAACATTATCTCCTGCCAGATCCACTCCGAATTTGGGAAGCACAGGAGCCAACAAACAGTTACAATCTAGATCCATCCAACAGCAGCAAACACAAGGTTCTATCCCGCAGCTTTCCGTGGTGTCAAGTCACCAACAAGTTAATGATTTAGGGAAACAGTATCCCCCACCATCTTCATCCCATTCTCATCAAAAATTATATAATAACCACTTCGGCTCAAGCTCTAGCTTAGCTCAACAGTCAGCCTCATCCGCACTCCAGTTACAGCAGCTACACTCTAATGATAAAGTATTTACAGAGCCAGGTCGTTATCCTTCCACTCCCAATCTCCAGAAGAGTGACAGTAGCAACGCACTGTCAACTTCTAGCCCCTCAGAATCCAACTCCCACTCAGAAAATCATAACGTTGAATCATCCAGTGGTCAGCAATACAACAGCAATACAAGTGCTACAAATAGTAATAACATTAATAATCCAAACGTTGGAGCCATGTCCACCAGCAATGATGCCACTAGTTCCGGACTGCCTAATAGT
>JAANSM010003989.1:0-11991 GCA_036850725.1 Orchesella villosa | reverse complement strand
TTGATGGCCTCAAGACAGGATCTCGCAAGGATTCTGGAAATAACATACAGCAGACGTAATTAATCATTAACGGACAGAAGTAAACTCATGTCTAAGTAATAAAAACTTACTTTTATTCGCATATTCACTCATTAAAATAGTAACTAAACTTCTGAGGGATGGAACTGAAGAGACATTCGTATTTTCCAAAACTTCTTTGCACAAAGCCAAAGACACCTATAAAAATCAATAATACTCAGCTATAAAATATTCATAAGTTGTTAATATGTATCGAAATTCTAAAACCTAATACAACAACAAACACTTACAATATTCCTTTCCGTCGAAAGTCTCAGTATCCTTTCCTCAAGGGTGCCTTCAGATATTAGTCGATACCAATTCACCTTATTGCATTGTACTAAAAATATGCAACAATTTACACATTTTCTTAATTTATTTGAATTTATATTGCACATACTCTTTAAAATTCTTCTGGAAAGTCGATACTGGTAGAAATGTGATCTTTACCTAAATTTTTAACAATTTTGTTTTTCTGCTCTTCTATTTTTGCATTCCAATCTTGGTCAAAAAATATAACCTGCAAAATGATTTACCAAATGGATTTGATTACAAAATGAAAAAATAACATGTTACGAGCATCTTAATACAGCATTTGACTTACGGTGTCAACCGAAATACGCTGAAGAGTATGAAACGCATGACTGGCCAGGAAACAAGTACACAAATACATCAGATCTAGAGGGGTTTTCCATCCCACGACCCAGTCTATCATATTTCCACTTGCGAAATGTTAAGAAATCCTGACAAAAAAGTAGTTAGCGTAGTTATATTCCCAGTGAAAATTAGTACTTAAAACGGAATTTAAACTTCAAAATCACTTTTGTACAGTTACCTCCAATAAACTTAGGGTTTCCTCAATGTATGCACAAATAAGAATGCGTTTCCCATTTCTTCTTAAAATAGCTAACAATTCATCCAGTTTTCTTAGTTTACCGGAATCCGAAACCAAAGTCATGTAGTCAGCTACATTTAAAGAACGTAAAACTGCATAGCCAATTACAGTTAAATCATTGAATACCATAGACTGCAGAATTTTATTATGAATACGTACCAGAAGTAGGCGTGGATGACCACTTTTTATAAATCATATTTTTCCAAAAATTCGGTTTTGAACTTTTCCCTTGAAAATTTCCAGAGTTGATAATCTCAGTCAACGAAAGTCGATTTTCGCGATATTTAACTTGAATATTAACCACCCTATTACTGACTAGGGGCTGAAATCCTCCAGAAGTAACCTATTTATTAAACAAAATGTTTAAATTGACTTCATGCTATAATAAAATTTCCGGCCAAGGTAATGCTTCTACAATTGTTTAAACGAGCGGAATGGTTAAAAATACCTTAGCTGAGCAGCAACGTATAAATTTAGGGTATTCCAACGGCTGAAGCGAACAAGTTAGCTCATTCCTTAAGTAATCTATGTTCTCTGGTGGAGTTGGAGCTTTCTGTTTCAACGGAAGAATGTTATTGAAGGTTAATAAGTTGTCATAATTTACTACTTTATCTATTACTTAACTATAAATCGAATAAAAAATACCTCAACATTCGATAACAGCGTCCTTGAGCGCAGCGATCTGTGTTCAATTGATGATTCTGGTACTGACAAAATTCTGCAGTTGCCCAAAGCATACACCGACGATGAAGATGACGTAAATACTAGCTTCGATAATACTTCACTCTGATTAAGAGCGTGACACAACATACTATTGGGATAATCCAACAAATTTCTTTTCTCTGTTTTGCTCCTCCAAACGCTTTCGAAATAAATATTTTCTAATACTGATTGAAAATTGACTAGATGAATCAGCCTATGGTCAGAATTCGATACATTATTAGATCATATATAGTGAATCCCCAAATTGTGAAGTTCTATGTGAACATTAAATACCTTGAAGAACTTTCTGTTCCATACAATTCTTCTATCTCGCTGCAGCTCAAGTTCAGAATACGAGAAAATCCCCAACTTGAATATCCACGTTCCAATGTATCATAAAAAATTGACCTGTGCACATTCACTGATTGATAAATTGACAATTTACGTCCTACGTAATTCATTCTACTGCTTGGTGAAAGAAATAAAGAATCCTGATAGATTAGCTTCGGCATCGACAAATCTCCACAGCCCATCCAGAAAGAAGTCGAATCATGCCGTTTTTCAATCAAGTCGGGATGATTGCACGTCTGCATTAAGAAAAAAATATTAATACTAAAAACCTCCTGAAAAACTTATGTGCTATTCAAAACATAAAAAAGTCCAATTTGACATACCTTCCTAAGTTGAAGCGAGAGGTGTAAAACTTCTTTCATACGACTACGAATTTCTGCTTCTGGTTTACAGTCCTCCAACTCCCGAAGAACATTATGCAGGTCTGTAGTTTCTAATAAATCTAATGGCACAAATGTAAAATATTATCATTATTTGGAAGATAAAAATATCGAATGAATGTGTCCGCAAATCATTTTAAAAGTACCATTATAAATTTGAAGTTGTCTTCTAGAAAGTGTACAATATACTAAAATGTCTACGGTTTGTGTCACTTCAGCTTCTACGTTCTCTTTCATTCGGCGAAGCAAAAACTTTTGGATTACGGTTCGAAGTCTTGATGAGACATCTTAAATTTTAAAAAATGTATAGATTTAATTGTAATACAAAATATAATTTTATAATTAAATATAAACTATGATATAATAAAATAAAACACATGATGAAATAATTAAACACACCTTGGTTTGCTTCCAAACTGTGATCACGTGTAGGGGATTCAAGTTCCTTCAGCAGCCACTCTGTCATTTCTACTTTTGCGTCAAATAAGGACGGCATTATGAAGTATAGGTAGGAGCAAAGGTGAGACTGAGAATTTAGTCGTAGATTATTTGAAAGTAACAATTTATTTCTGCAACGGAAGCTCAGCAATGGCATCCATTTTGTACTAATTATACCCCAAAAAATACGAATACTCATTAGTTATCGTTTATCACTGTATTAGTTAATGCGTATGCGCATGCCTAAACAAACATTTTACCTAGAAGTTATTGAACCCTGTGAATCATCCATTATCATATACTGCCATTTGATTTTGCTAAAATACTTTAGATCGGACACCATTACTTGATGCGACGTGATCACCACATGAAAGCTTGCGTCTTCTGCATGAAAACTACTTTTCTCCCAAAACTGCCGAAGAATTTTTCTTTCCTATAATAATCGGACACCATTACTTGATGCGACGTGATCACCACATGAAAGCTTGCGTCTTCTGCATGAAAACTACTTTTCTCCCAAAACTGCCGAAGAATTTTTCTTTCCTATATTAAACCATAAAACGTACTTAATACAGCACAATTTTAACGAAGTTGATTTTAAATAAGGATAATATGGCTACGTACCATCGGTTTTCCCCAATATGAAATAACATTAAATCTTGGCGATAATCTATCAAAATCTTGCTTCCATTTCAACAACGAAGTAGTTGGTGCTACTATAAGGAAAGGCCCCCAAAGTCTAGCAGTTTCAATACGAAATAACATTAAATCTTGGCGATAATCTATCAAAATCTTGCTTCCATTTCAACAACGAAGTAGTTGGTGCTACTATAAGGAAAGGCCCCCAAAGTCTAGCAGTTTCAGCCAAGTTTGTTAAGAAAGCAATCACTTGCGTCTTCTTCCCCAAACCCATCTCATCTGCGAGAATTCCATTCAGACCCTGCGATTAACAAGCAAATAATAATCTCAATACTCAGCCACATATTCAATCTAAATATCCTACTTCGTTTTCTGAATGCTTACAAGAATATATAACTTCTTCAGCCATCTCAAACCTACTGATTGGTAGTTTTTCAGAACCCCTTCAAACATCTGCGACTGCGATATCAGGTGGGAAACATCAACCTCCGTAGATGCATCTAAAAAATTACAATTAAAGATTATTTCCTATTTAGCAATTCTAACTATTAGAAAATCATTTATATAGTATGTTTCACAAACTTTTTGCAAATAAGCCGCTCATATCCATAAGCTCAACCAAGCTTCGATGTTCCTTTAATGCAAGGTCTACTGTCAACTGCGCGTTTACTTTAATTGCCTTACTGGAATAGTAGAAATAAAAATCATAGTTATTAGTCTTAAGTTAGAAAATAAACACATTTCAATTGCAAATGGTAGCAACCTGTCATATTTATCCAGGTGAGCAGTCCTATTATCTTTGATTTCATCTAACTTTCGAAGAATATCCAATTCACTTTCGTTGTTCTCTGAGATTTTGAGCAATTTTAGGGAAAATAATTCTAATAGGGTGACCAAAAAGTTTATATTGCGTTCTTGCAACTTTTCATTGAGGATTTCCATATCCCGTCTCATTTTATCTTGCGCTTCCTTTTCTTTTTGTCGCTGTAAGTCTCGTTCTTCTCTCTCAACCATCTTCCAATACATCTCCATTTCTTGAGTAAGTCGCTTAGCTTTGCATACCGATTCTTTCATACACTTCTGAGACTGAAATAATATACACATAACCGAATGAGAATACTTCACCAGTTTCATGAGTTATCGTTCTCACCACAAGATTAACAAATTCAATCATTCGCACCTAACACATGAATGAAGGAACATTTAAACAAATAAAACAAACCTGCATCGCCTTGCGTCTTAAATGCCTTGAACAAGCTTGCGCTAATTTCCGTTTCATCAGCAGACTCTCTTTAAAAGTAGATGCTCTACTGCGTTGGGTCTACAACAAGTTATTCGTTCAAATCAATCAATGTTAGAGTTGAATTACATGCAAAGTTTAATACGGTAGTTGGTACTTCATAAAATAATTATTAATTAACTGACGATTTTTGGTGACATTAACATGTTAATTAAGAAAACTATGAAATATAAATATTGGCATACTAATCATATAATTTACTTACTTTTCCTATCTCCTTACGACAGATATAGACATAGACTTTTCGTCTTTTAGCGTTGAGCATTTCGATTCGAGTTTGCTTTTGTTTATCCGTTAGCTTCGAAAGTTTATCCGGTGTACGTTTCCCTTGGACCAAGTCAAGCTTTCGTTTCACTCCATCTGCTTTAGAACTTTCTTTAACTGAACAATGAATCTTATCCACCAATGATTTACTATTTTGTGAACAATTGACAAAAGATGATTCTGCAGCTGCTGCTATGTCGGTGAAAAAATTTGTACTAGATTGTGACATGGTTGAGGTATTGATTAATGATGGCAAATGATGGGGAGCTGTCATTGATATGTAGTCACTCATGCAGCCTTCATCTTCTCGTATATCTAGTATTGCTGTTAGAGGAAAAGAATTTAATCCGGACGTTTCGAAACTGTCCCCATGCCCTGCGTCATTTGATAACAATTCATCAGAATATTGATCAGCAAATTCACCATCCAGTAGTAAGGCATCAGACTCTTCATCGATTGAGTTCCGTGAATTCTGAGATTCCGCCGACTTAAGAAGCTCTTCATTGGAATTTATATTGAGAAATGTGCTCTCATCATTGTGTTTTAGAACGATCTGAGTTTGTTTGCGAGGTAAAAGCTGCAAATTTTGGGCTTGTATTCCACATCTACTAGTTGCAGCAGGTGAGCCACTGCTGCCGCCAAAACCTTGACTGGAGGAGGAAGAACCCCCAGAACTTCCAGAACTTTCACCTGAGCTCCCATTAGTTGATAATCCACCCGCACCTCCCCCAGAAGAACCATTTCCTTTACCTCCTGAACTAGGTTTATGATGTCGGGTAAAGCTCTCGTTGCTACTTTTACTTGTTTTCTTCTTTTTTTGCGATTTTTTATCATTTTCCGATGAGTTCTCGCTAGATTTTTCATCTTCTATCACGGAGGCGTTTTTATCCACGGAACTTTTCGACGATCCATTGTTATCCCGTTCAACCTTTATAAACTGCTCAGTGCAATTATCCGACGATAGAGTTAGAGAAAGAGAGGATGTTCCTGAGTCGATGGAACTTAGAGATGACGATGATATGTTTGCTTCCAACTGAAAGTTTTCTAGTTTCGCGGTGGTGTAAGAAGCTACATGATTTGTGTCTGAAGAATTACTAATACCTAGTGCTATATGATTCTGACTATACTGAGGCTGAGGACGATCTGAAGCTTGAGCGGTTGGTTGTAGAAAATCATTAAAGGAACGCGTTTTACCGTCTTCATCGCTATCACTATATTCAGACTCACTATAATGATACACAATGAAAATGAATATATTAGACTTTACAAAATATATATTATAAAATTCTTATATAAAAAGAAACTTGGCAGAACTGTTACCTGTTATTTTCCTGACTAAACAAATGATGAAGGTACTTTAGGTAATGGGTCAAGTCTAAACTTTTCTCTATTTTCTCTTTAATGTTGGGACTGGAATCTACTTCATTAGTGTTTTCCTCCCCGCTTGGCGAACAGTTTTGTGCGTGATTCCACATATCACTCTAAGGTTGAATAACTAGAGAAATAACAGAAACATCTGCAAACAGCAAAGAGCACATTGTAAATCATTTAGTTAAATGTCATAAAAATTTAAAATTCACCATTTAATAAATAATGGCGATCCACAGAGATATCAGATTGGATGTGGAAAATATTACCTGAAATAATCAATAGTAGGATCCACATGTGACATGAAGTCTGGGTGGTGGTGTTTTATACACTATTTAAGTTGATACTCATTGACTAGTTGATTTTTATTGTCGAATCCTGATTGATATTGATATAAATTGTGAAGATAAAGATATTGCACAAAAAACAGCGGCATTCACTGTTCATATATGACATATACAATCAACAATATATTACAAATGAAGTTTTCAGTAGAATCAGCAATTACTATCAATGATCAAACATCAAAATTGAAAATGCGTTCGTTCATAATCCATTATCAATTGTCCGTCTTGTTCTTCTTTAAAATCGTTCCAGTTGTCAGTAGGTGAGATTTTACAGCTTAAAACTGGTTACGTCAGTAGAATTAAAAATCAAATGGTCACACGGTTGACGGTACGGTCCATTAACAAATAACTTTTATTTTCAACCCGAACCAAAATTGCACATGCTTCTCAAAATTTTAAACACATGCACTTAACACAATTCACACTTGCACAATTTTTAAAACTTAAAACTGGACACCAGACACTTACAACTTATGTGTCACCACAAGTCGTGGTGTTATCAACAATCAACAAATCGAGAGAGAAAACCATACTGTTTTTCTTAATCTAAATGCACTCCGTCATCCGTACTATTGTCCACTTGCCTAAATGTATTTACACACTTGAAGGACGTCACTTAAAAAGCAAAATTGGCTTAAATTAGAAAATACCAACTAGTTTATTCATTATTGGGTCAGTGTCCGAAAATCACTGAGGAGTCCATAAAAACACTGTGTTTGTTTTAGTGTATTAACAAAGTATTGTGTATATTATAATTATGCATAAGTATCTAGTTACATATATATTAGGCAGTATATAAACAAGTGTACAAATATTTTTATAGCTTTCTTTTGGTATTGTTTTGATTTAGGTATATCGACGTGTGTTGAATGTTACCGGCTGAACATGATGATGATTATGGATCTTTATGGTATCCGTTTTACTCTCGGCATGTGTGTATGTAATAGATATAAGAGACTAGTCTGTTACTAGTCTGATGTGTATGTTTTCAAATGTATTGTGCTTTTGTACTATTGACTATGTACATAAAAGTACGCAAACCATTTTTATATGCATTTACGTATACCACCCAGATCACAAACAACATAAACTAGTTTCCCGAAGATCATTGAGAATTAAATGGATAAAATGTAATGTAATGACTAATCTAATGAGTAATGATCGTTCTTTGCAAAACATAGAACTTTAGAACGGTTGTTCGTTTTAGTATGCATAATATCCATCCATATATAATATGATTTTGAAGAAAGAAAACACCTTCGGATTTTCATAAGCGATTCAGGTTCGGATTTTTCTGTACGTTGCTTGCATCTGACTTTAAATAAAATCCAAACACTTCTGAAAAGTAAATTCCAAATCAAGCATATTCATCTTTATCACTTACGCTTCCACTTCATTAAAGAAACGAATGATTATTTAATCACATTGCAAACTAGGATGAAGGTTATAGGACTAGTACTATAGGCAGGCATTTGCAAGTTCTCTATGAAATGCAACTCGACTGCATGTCTTGCTTCTTTGCTTCGTTTCGTATGATTACTTTATGCCCAAAATTATCTACATTTATATATACTACAGTTGACAGTTGTACAGTTGACAGTAAGCAAAATTTGGAGTATGTAGCATGATATTAATTTGTAACCGAAACTGTTCGCAAGTCTGAACTTTCCATAAAATTATTTTATGATGGAAGTTACTTAAGTACAAGCTAGAGAAGGGAGTTCAATTCTAGCGTTAAAAGATTATTTAGATAAAACATGAAACATAAAACAATTCATTGCATTTCACCAAGACCAAGACCAAGACCGAACCCAGAGAACCTTGAAGACTTGAAGACTGAGATTGGAAAAGAATCTAGTTGTCCATGTGATGTCCAGTGATGTGTGTATGCATGTATAGTAACATTTCTCAGGCTTCGTAACTTCTCTAGCTCTGTGGACTAGAGTACAGAAATATACTTCTTAGGACAACTAAGTTATACGTTGTAAAAGTATAGATTTCTCATTTATTCCAAGAATTTCTGTCTTATCGATCTTGAGTGCAAACTGAATGCAAAGAATTTACAATTCTAGAATGAACAACTCATCTTTAATTGGATTTTCAGAGTATGTCGGCCCATGTCCATTGTGGAAAAAACAAAAACCTTTTCATTCCGGTATCCTGAGGTCCGAAAAAAAATTCTAGGTGCCGCTTTGCCATAAATACCCATAAGTAAATACGCTCGCCGACTGGGTTTTGATTTCCCTTTCTGGAAATAGCGTATCAATAACCTTCCTTCATCCTGCTTTTGACCACTGTTAACTCTAATATAAAGTATAAGGTAACTTGGATCTCTTGTTTCTCTTTCGTAAATAATATGATCAAATATACTGGAATTGGGAGAGCTCCACTTAATTTCATATAAAGTGGTAGAATGTCGATTTTTGTGTTGTAGTCTCTTAGGTTTATAAAACAACCACTGCATTTGTAGTTTAAGTTTTATATTGAAGGAGTTTAACTGAGAAATAAAAAGAGTCATGAATTTGAATGTGAGAGTGGAAGATGGTGTTTCTGCGAAATCTGATCCACTTTCGTCCTCGAACAGGACACTAAATAAATAACATGGGTATCTATAATATACGGTATTCCTTCCACCGCTGTCTAATCGCTTTCTTTCTATATAGCTTCTATTATAAGCTTAATTCTTCCAAAGACGTAATTTCAAAAGATAATGGAGCACAGCGGAAGTGAAAGTATTGGAAGCCATTCCAAATCGTTGTAATTTAATGTCAGCCCTAAATATTCGGATGAAGTTTTCGGATAGGAGAAAATCAGAGAAAATGCAGAATCGGTTTTCAGGATCTGAATAAAATCAAAGATTTTGAAGCTCTTGGTTTGTTTTTAAGTCCTTCGAAATGTGAGGTGCAGAAGGCGAAATTTAGAATTATGTTGATAACACTTTTTGGCAAATTTTAGATTTTTGGGTAATATTACAAAAATCAAGTTTCGGTTAAATTTAGATTTTTTGATAACATTTCGAAACAATTACAGCTTTCAGCTAGAAAACTCTTGGTCACAAATTTTCAGCCTACATGGACTCCATGTATGATGTAGGCTGAAAATTTGTTTGCTTTTAAGAACGACAAGGCAGTTGGATTGTAATGTAAGTAGAGTGGAAACTTAAAAATAGAGTTCAAGTTCAAATTCGAAGATATATACTTTGCGCTTCACATCATTGTATTATAATTCAAAATTCATCAAAATTGTATTGAAGATTAATCCAAAACATTCAACTTAATCCTTTTTTCTTTGATAGTGCCATTTTTTACTGTGAACTAACGTAAATAAAGTTCATTCTAATTTTATGCAGTAAACAATTCACTTTTGAACCTCCGTGACTCTTATATTTCATTGTCAGTCAGTTTGATAGTGCGTGCGATATGGTATACTTATATGTTGCTGGTGTAGCAATACACGCTCAGATTTAAATCCAATGCACTACTTACAGGCCGTGGCCGTTCAAGTAAAATGCATATTATGAATGTGATTTGCTAATTAAGGGAACTGTGATTTATTGCATCGTGTCAAAAACAATCTCATGAATTAACGCAAAATGATATACCTAAGTGGAACAGAACAATTTATTAATATCAATTGATGCACATTGTACCTATTGTTCCTATCTGTATAGCAAGCGTCATCTTCATATGAATAAAATAAGATAATACGCTTGGGATTTTTGCAAATAATGCTACATAATATGCGTCCAACTTGCAACACGTTGTAGGCATGAATATATTATTTTTCACCTTAAATCTTAATCTGTATTTTGTTTTTCGAACATATCATCGATGATGAATAAGGCTTTAAGCTTAAACCTTTTAATCCAACAGATAAAATCAGCATTTTTCTTTTAATCCATTTTCCTAATCTGATAAAATATTCTGACACTGAATGAATTACGCATATATACCTGTTTTTAATGTGAAATTCTTAGCACTTTGCACCATTATCCAATATGCAGATACTCATAATAATCAATATTGTACTTCGTTCTTTCGCAGAACAGTTACTGTATCCAATTGTACATTGATTGCATTTTATATGTTGAGTATGCACTTTCAGATAATTAAAATCATGTTGCTCGCAACAAGAAATATGAAGAAAAGCGAAATGAGAAGCGAGCTTCAGTCACATTTAACGACGGTATATTTCAGGCAGAAGATCGATGTACGTTGTGGGAGGATTACGGTTGTAAACAATATTTTTCTCACAGCCTGAAAATATTGTTTTTCACTTTTTATTGTGCAGTTAGTTGCATACCAGTAATTTGAGATAAAAGTGATATTCTTCTCGTTTCATTGATTATAAATAGAAGAAATGGGACAATTAACGTTTGGACTGTCACATTTGACAGTGTTGGCTTTAATTAGTGTGCTAATGAACACATTCCTAGTGAATGCACGTGAGTTTTGTTTTGAAACTATTTACATCGCTATTTGCGTTCTAATCAAAAACTTTCATCTTATTTATTAAATAAATGTGTTTTTCATGAAAAAGAACAAATCGTTTAATATGTTGGTAAAATGGGACAAGAACGATTTTTTCTTAATGGATAAGATGCTATTATTAAGTAAAACTCCATGTACTAGGAAATGTATATTATTGTCTTATTGCAGAGGACTGTGACTTCCTTATAGAAGGTGAAGGTATTGATAAAACCGGCACCGAATGGAAAATTACAGGCGAGCCAATATCTGAGGAACTCGGCACACAAACAATTATTTGGTAGGTGGTCAACATTTTATATAAATATGGAGGGCAGTCCATGATGTCAGTTTTTAGTTACATACTAATTTTATATGTATAATAATATTATATCAAAAGGAACGCCCCTTCCGAAAATGTAGTTTCGTCCACAGCTGCCGGACATGCACATAATAAATATTTGACTGGCCATCGTTACAATAGCCGTTATGAGTATCGTGCATCTGCATCTTTCTCTGACTTTGTGAGTGTGGAAAGACGCACTTCTATCGAGCGAAGTGTGACCTTTGGCTGCGCCGATGGAAAAGATCGTAAAGTAAATTTCACATTCCCCCTAATAGATGTCAACGATGCTCCGTTCTTCATCTCCATACCTGAGAAAGCTATTAATGTCAATCTGGAAGAAATTGAAAATGATCCTGACAAAATTATAAACGAGAATGTTGCAATCAATGCAGCAGATATGGACTTCAATCCCATCAATAGTGAACTGACATTCGCTTC
>JAANSM010003988.1:0-11992 GCA_036850725.1 Orchesella villosa | reverse complement strand
ATGTTTTTTTTTAAGTTTTGAAGTAACTGAGAACATGCCTGTGCTATCATACAAGGAAGATGGAAAACTAAAAAAACAGTCAGATGATGATGACTCTTCGGCGGTTGAAGAGGAAGCTTCGGAGGCAGAAGAAGAAGGTGATAGCGATGAGGAAAGTGACGCGTTTAGTGATTTATTAACTGATGACGAAGACCCAAGTCCCAATAAAATTAGTAAGAAATCGTCAAAGGTGCGAGATGACAATAAAGACATAAAAAGTTTGGAAAATGACGATATTCCGTATGTGTTAAACATACCAAAATCGTATGAAGGCTTCAAAAAATTGATGACAAAGTATCAAGCCCTAGTGAAAGACGGTGATAGATTTGTGGTTAGATTTAAAATTGTGACTGAAAGATTAGTAAAATACAGCTTGTTGGCTGACAAATCTCGGTTGCCAGACATGTTTGTGTATCTTTTACGAATGGTAATTGAAAACTTGGAAGAATCACCTCATTTTGGTGAAAACGTTCAAAAAATTATTGATGTTTCGTCAGTACAATTGCACACCATGCTTTTGTCTAATCCAACAAAGTGTGTGGAGCTATATGAAGCAGAAAGCTATATCCAAACGTTCCTTTCGAATAAAAACAGCAAACTTTCTGTTGCAAAGGTAAGTTAACTCTATAACTTACGTTCTCACTTCTATTCCCCAATTTTCTATTAACTTTTTGTAAATGGACCTGATTTTACTTTAATATTTTGCAGATCGCATTCTTCAAAATTTGCTCGAAAATATTTTGTGTGACGGATTTTTGTCATCGTGTGCTGTCTCCAATCAAAGTAGACATGCTAGAAATAATCCATTCATTTTCCGCAAATTCTTACATGGGACTCCTCAAGGTCTTGGCAATAGTTGATGTTATTTATGAGGTACAGTATTTATGTATTTGTCATCATTTTCTTCGTGAAACATCAATATTATTTTGACTTTTTTGGAACTTAATCTAATTATTGATCCGTAACAGCTTTCTAAGGACTCAAAAAGGTACTGCCCTGAAGTCATGAGATTGTTGTTAGACATTTTGGAAGCAGTATCTCTTCCACTGGAGAAAGTTAAATTTAAACGAAGACGCCTTGACTTTATGAGAATTTCTCCTCAACAAACGTAAGGCTAACAGCTAATAAAAATATAAAACTATTTAAGGTAGCTACATTCGTTAGCTGTTTGGTTAAATTGACTTAAATCAAATATTTAAATCGTAATATTCATTTCACAGGGAAAATCTAGCTTGGAATGAATCTAAACCTAACGTATTATCCGACGTTGAAGACGTTGTTTTAGATGGAAGTGAAGTATTGTCCCTTCTCTTGCGAACTTTTGACTTAATTAGTCAGTTTCTTCAAATTCAACACAAAACACGACCCTTTTTCAGCCTAGCTTACAAACTGTTAAAAGCTGAAGAACTTGTTCTGAAACTAGAGTGGGCAAATGTAGACTTCCGCAAACTTTTATATTCGAAGAAACTATCAAGAAGTGTTGTTTTACCTCCAGAAGGAACTGTAGAAGATGAAGTTCCCTCCAATTCTCATCGACAGGCCTAAAATGTTGAAACTGTATGAACCTATGGTTGAGGAAAAGTGAGTTCACAAGAATATTAGCAAAACTTACATACGGTAGCGGTAGCATTATATTTCAGTAATGCTGTGGACTATAGTTGAGTTTTACATTTACCTTTTACTTTCATTGCAGCTTTGACGGAAATCGGAAAAGAAAACTGAAGCGCAAGGGTCAAACCCAGGAGGAAGCCCGTCTGAGCCACAAGGTCAAAAAGGAAATGAAGAGTGCTGCGCGCGAGATTATTAAGGATAATGCATTCTTGGCTAAACAGCAAATGAAGGAACAAGCTGCAAAGTAAGCTATTGCAAACTGATAGTAATAATTTTGAATGTATTTTTATGCAAATTTTTTTCTGATTTACTAATAATTTTATTTAACAACTTACTTTTAGGGATGCGGACAGAAACAGAAGAGTCAAGGAGCTTATGGGAAGTCTCTCCAATCAAGAAGGAGATTACAGAAAATTAAAGAAACAAAAGAAGTAGTGTGTTTAGTTGGTGGAAGTGTAATGTCAATGTATAATGCCAATTTACTTGTAATGAATGATATGTACATGTACGTTTGTTTGATTGACGAAGTCTTGCATATAGTGTAAATTAAAGCAGATGGTTCATTTTTGTTCCACGACACTGTTCGCAATGTTATAGCCTCTCGATATAAAATTAAAGTTCTAAATAAAAATGTTCGTATTAATAAACGTAAATAGCTGCAAAATCTTTGATGGTTATTTCAGTTCAGTGATTTATCAAATATAATGCCTTTATAGCTATAAGTTACACTGTTGCACTAATCATCCATAAGCAATACTCGGTTTTTGACTAAAGCATCAACAAAATGCTTAAATACTTGGATAAAGACCTCCTCATTGCGCATTGTATGCAAAATGTAGTGATAAGGTTTTCAGAGTTGCGTCACATCCGCCCTGCAAAACCGAGTGATCTCATATTTTTTGCTCTAGTTTTGGCTTTATCAACACATTCCTTCATCCTAACCATGTTTACAAAATAAATTAAACCTACATATAGTACAAATGCATGTCCTCACTCCATGCTTATTCAATTCATCGCGTCTTATCATATACTGCCTATCATACTCTTCTAGTACAGTTGTATTTCCAAACTGCATGAGTCACAGAAGTTGTCCATGGCCATGGCTTCTTTACGAAAGTCTAGATAGTATATGGACGTTGTCATAAAAAATGTAAGATACTCTCATCGTCATACTCGTTATATACTGTGGTGGCAAGATCTCCGTTTCATGATGAGACTGTTGAACTGTTGGCTCTTCGAACGAGCTCTACTTCTACTATGTTCTTCTTTGTGCTGGAAATCTTAAGACATGAAGGCAGGTGCATATAAGCTTATACATATTCTCTACTATGATCTTCTTATGATGCAAGATGCAATACATAACGTAGACACTTGTTGCCTTTCTCATTCTTGCATTTGCAGTCTAACCACTAAGCACTCGACTCAAACATTTTGTTTTTAGTATTCCGGCATTTGGACTCACGGACGAATCTGACGTTTTGCTCTGAAAAGAATCTTCGTTTTTATTTCTTATCACGAATTTACTGTGTTGTATCTTATAAGTTGAATCAAGTCAACACAATGGGAATTTAACTGTTTAATTTTAACGAATAAGCACGACAATAACTGACTTAGCTAATAAGATACAAGAGAATCGACAATATTATAGCTTATTTGTATTATATGCAGATATGCAAATGCAAACTAAACATAGGAAGAGGTGCAAGTGAAAGTGTCATTTCCATTTGATCTAGTCAGGGGAAAGTCGGGATCTCCGGATCTCCATTGCTAACCATGGCAGGTACTAAATTATGACCTTTTTATAATTTATGCTACATTTCTTTTTTCTCACACGCGTATGCATTCGCAGATTCCTTTGGGACTGAATGTTTCAGAAGTTGTGTGCATGTGTAATTTTCACTAACTAACAGCGTATTTTGACCTGATTTTACGTATCTTTATTTACGTTTGTCTATGTATAGTTCGTCAGAGACAAGCGTCCGGGTCGAATGGACGAATTACAGATACACTGGGTATCGGTCAAAGGGAGGGATTGGAATTGAATGATGATGATTACGAAGATTTCTATGCACTCCTGAAGGATGCCAGGAGTATAAATTCTGGGTCATATATTACATCAATGATTTGGGAAATAGCACAGTTTTTTCTTGACGAAGGAAATCCATTCATTTTCCTGATTCTGATTATGAATGTCTTCGGTGGAGATAGCTGGTACAGAGTATTCGTACCTCTGGCTATAAATGTTGTTACCAGCTCAATCATTGCGTACTATTTGACAGTGTAAGTGAAGCCTATATAATGAATCTATTCCATGAAAAAGTTAGCATTTTAGCATAATGTCTTCTTTGTTTTTAGTGAAAAACACGACGTTTCTAGGCTGAAGCAAGGATCCCGCATGAACGATGTGTTTGTAGATTCTTCAAAGAAATTTATGAGCTTAATCAATCATTTTTGTATTGAGCGAACTAGACGAAAGAAACGCTCGCAAAAATTGGAAGTGATTGAAAACGCGATGTACAAGGATAGGAATAACGACAAGCACTGGATAACGACGTAAAATCATATTTGAGATTCCGAATCCAATATATCTAATTAAAATTGTAACCTTTTTTAATTTAATTTGTATGCGTAAAAATTTACAGGGAAGGATTTCTTGAACTAATCAAGTTTTACAGCAGTCAACTACGCTACCAAAAAGAAGAACTTTTAATAGCTACATTAAGGAGTTCCGTTTTGGCTATGTACAACGTGTATGCTTTGTCAGATAGAGTACACTTTGCACTACCGATGTGTAGGTTAAACGATGGTAATGCTTTAGCACATTTAGTTTAAAACATTTTTAAACCTAGATAGTTCTTAACTCTTGGCAAATATTGATGATCGTAATTGAAAATTATAAAGTGTTCAAGGTGCTGTATATTCTCTGGATTGTCTTTAAAGTTAGTGCTGCTACATACAACTTTGATAAAAGAAAATTAAGGTATGTAACGGTATCTCAACTATGGGCATCATTAAGATTGCGAGCTGGTGCTGATTGTGAAGGATTTCAAAGTTGTCTCGATGATACTCGATGTTTTTCATCTGTAGCAGAAATAGAAGACTCAATAACGCACAAATCTTTAAATTGGACCATGTACATTATGTCTACATGTAAGTTTTTAAACCTGCTACTGCTACTGACCCTTTCATATAATGATGCAAAATTAACATAGCATATGAAATGAATTTCTGTCTTGAATAGTTTCCAGATTTGTAGCGGCCACACTCATAATAATCACTGCAGGAATACAAGGACTAGTCATGTGGATTTTAATCATGGTCACCTTAAACTACACGTTACTAACGAGGAGGTGCAGCGAAGAAAGTGTTCGAAGCGTCTTTGACAATCCACCCACCGGTTTCACCACCAAAAGAAATCAATTCATTACTAGAGTTTTGTCAACCTTTCTTTTCTACAATCATGGTTACACTCGGAAGTACAAAATTCCTAGACGAACTTGCTTATAAATTGCATTCAACGTAGGTTTTTACTTAATAATTTTATTCGTTAAAGGTGCTCACATTTTTAATAGTACAGAGCTGTTTTCCTTAAGTCATTTCTTTTTTGATGATGGTGGCAACTTTGCAAAGAGATTTCGTTGCTCATCCATTTTTGGAAATAGTAGTTGGACTGATACATTTGAGAGACTGAAATGTATGAGAGAGTTGCTTAAAACACATCCAGTGGATGCGTTAGAATATATTGGGGGCTTGAGAAGCTCCAGTATATTTTTGATTTTCTTCCCAATTGTAACGTTTATGAGTGAATTGCTTTGTGATCATGACAGAATTATGGAGAAGTTTGATAAGTTTCCATTTTTGGATGCAGCGGATTGTGTACGTTTTAATAGTACAGAGCTGTTTTCCTTAAGTCATTTCTTTTTTGATGATGGTGGCAACTTTGCAAAGAGATTTCGTTGCTCATCTATTTTTGGAAATAGCAGTTGGACTGACACATTTGAGAGACTGAAATGTATGCGAGAGTTACTTAAAACACATCCAGTGGATGCGTTAGAATATATTGGGGGCTTGAGAAGCTCCAGTATATTTTTGATTTTATTTCCAATTGTAACGTTTATGAGTGAATTGCTTTGTGATCATGACAGAATTATGGAGAAGTTTGATAAGTTTCCATTTTTGGATGCAGCGGATTGTGTACGAAGTTTAATAAACGCTGTAGTCACAACTAATGAAGAGCGTTTAAACGTTAGTGGTGTTAATTTTTGCTATGTCAGAGGTCGTGACCTGTTTGTGCTTTTAACTGCAAATTCGAAAGAGTTTGAAGATCTGTGTGCACAACTTTCTCAATGCGTTTGCTTTCCATTTTACCTTGAAAACGAAACAGAGCTTACGGAACGTATAGACAAGGAGTTTTTGGAAGTTGCCAACAGAATAGTCACTACAAATTTTACTATTGGCCAACGAAATTTGTCAAATGAAAAGTTGATTGAAATGGGAAAATTGGAAATGTCAAGGTTGGGACAGCATCACCCGCTTTGGTGGGATGTTTCTCAGTTGTTTAGATCTATTGAAGGTTTATTGAAGCATAATAGAGTGAATTCCGATGAGGTTTTTCTTTTCATTAGATTTTGTAGAATACTTAATCAAAGGTTATGCGAAATGAGCTCTTCACGCATTGAAAGAATGTTTCAAGTTTTGGAAGTTGATATCGTAAAAACTTACGAGTCATAACTTATGACTCATAAGTCATAACCATTTAATCAAACTATATTTTCCTTTAGATACTTTAAAACTCTACTTACTATGCGTTATAATTAAGTACGTGTTGCAATAATGTTTATGATGTTTTTTTTTCATATTGAACCTTTTGTGCCTTTAAATTTTAATATTTTGGTGACCAAAAATTAATGTCTGACTGCATAGAAATGGTGGATGGTGTGATAATGTATAAATACCAAATTAAAATTGACAATAATCTGTAAATCAATTGATAAGCCTGCAATAAAATTATCCTATCTAACTTGTTACTCTTGTATTGGAACAGAATAATGTATATTAAATTCACTAGTTCATTTGTGAAAACAAATAATGGATTTCAGTTTGCAAAGCATACTCTACATAACTTCAGCGTTGACCTTTCTTTTATTAGTTCTTTGAAATATTATTTTGATTGTAGGTTTATGCGTCGCTTTGGAGGTATACATGTATAAGATTACCTCTACTACTACTATGTAAAATAACGTTTAAACTTCTATTACATCATATGTATAAAAGTGTTGTAAAGGATTAAGTTGTGTGAGATGCAATTTTTCCTACAAATGATATAAATAAATCAAATATAGATTTCTCATTAAATAAACTCCGAAACACTGATAAAATCCAATACTAACTTTATTCGTCTACCGTTAGCAAAGAATAATTTTGGCGAATTAAGCCAGTATGTATATACAAACAAACTCAAACAACATTTTTAGAACGTATTTACATATAAGAAGTTACTTATATAAACAATATTAATGTTGAATGTATAAAAGTAATACTACATTCGTTTGTTTGTTTCTCAAATGTGCTTTAAAAACGTAAAACACTTACAAAACAAAACTAAAAAAAAGTATCTCGCAAGTAAATTGAAAATCAAATATTTTAAATAATAACATTTTAACACATATATATAAATGTTAACAATTTTTACCATATCATTTTAAATTAATACGAAAGTAGCAAAGATACATTTTATTTATATACAGATGCATATATAAATCAACACACAAATAAATGTTTTTCACGAGCCTCTTTACAACTAACACTAAAAGCTAAACTAGATGAAGCTTTCGCTCCCCATCCAATACCATGAGCTGTCCTCCAGCCAGAGTGGTGAGGTTGACAGGAAAGACCAGGTTATTATCCGCCATAGCATTAATACTGGAAACCAAACTTCCTTCATGAGCAATAATTCTTACACAATTATTACTTGTAGTCAGCCACCAAAACATTGTCATAATCATCAACGACGACGCCTTGAGGACGACGAAGTTTACTTTCCGAGTTTGAAAGTAGCTTTCTACAGAAGGATATGTCAGAAGTGAATTCTAACACGTTTTTAAAATTGTAGTCTGTCACGTACAGGTGTCGTCCTGTAAAATGAAAAAATATATAGGAAATGTAAAGATTTTTAACCAATAATGCTTAATCTCCTTAATAATTTATATATGAAATGCGTAAGTTGTATAATTTTGACTATTCTATACCGAGTGCATCAAATGAACAGCCGCGGGGATGATCCAATTCTGGTTTAACGTTGGAAGAGTTGTTCTCCAAAGTGCTGTATTTTCCACGAAAGTCTCCAAATTGTCCAAAAAGTTGGACCCGCTTGTTTTTCGAGTCTGTGACAGCAATATTCCCATTGAGAGGTGACACAGCGACATCCCATGGGTAGTTGAATTCTCCTGTTAGAAATATAAAGTTAGCAATCATTAAATAGTAAACGAGATTGAGAATCTTACGCGATTCAAAGTAGTTTGAGCTTGATACAAAAAAGGAATGATATTTATAGTCTCCATATGCCAATTTAAATTTACCATTTTGATTTCCAAAATTTCCTAAAGAATTCACAAATTGTCCTTCAGGAGTGAAGAAACTAATACGGTGATTATCCTTGTCTGCAACAACCAATTGACACAGCGACATCCCATGGGTAGTTGAATTCTCCTGGTATGGTAGAAATAGAAAGCACGCAATCATTAAATAGTAACGAGATTGAGAATCTTACGCGATTTAAAGTAGTTTGAGCTTGATACAAAAAAGTAATGATATTAATATGCCCATTTAAATTTACCATTTTGATTTCCAAAATTTCCTAAAGAATTCACAAATTGTCCTTCAGGAGTGAAGAAACTAATACGGTGATTATCCTTGTCTGCAACAACCAAGCGGCGGTGCACGTGATCAAAGGCGAGGCCAGTGGGTCGTCTGGCGTTAAGCATTCCAGTTCTTGTAGCTAGGCCGAAACTGGAAATGTGACGACCTTCAGGATCCATACAATGAATTAAGTGAGCGTCCCGATCCGAGTAGTAAATCTGAAAGTTGGGGAAATTTATCATTAAAATAGTTATTACACAGAAATTTTCATATTTGGTTGGCGTAAAAGTCAAGCATTTAATCGTCTACTTACATAATTGGTTTGTGTGTCGCATGTCAAACCCCATAATTTCGAGTGCTGCTTCTTCTGCCCCACAGGATTGCTCAGTAGATCATAAATGCACTTTAAAGAATACGAATGCACACTATCGCTCAAGTAATTCTTGGATACAATCACGTTAGTTGAATCCTTAATAGCTCCGTCCTTTAGATTTTGCACATTCCCCTGAAACCATTTGGGAACCAGCATTTGGGCTTGAACCACGTAAAATCCTGTTTCCTTCCCGGCGAAGAAGCATCCAACAAAGGTGTTGGCATCCCCATCCTTCCGAATGCTACAATGAAATTGTTCGCCAGTTGGACCAAGTGCTCTAGCAGCAAGCATTCCACACGACACAGAAAACTGATCTGGAATGTTTTTCACCACAACTTCAAACTGGATGGTGTGGTTGCATACGTTGACGGTATGTTTCGGAGTGATTCTGAGCTGCAGTGTTGAGGTTCGGATAGAATTGGGTTGTCTGTAAGTAGATAGCCATCCTAGAGACCCATTCAATGTCTGGGAAGAGAGGTTGAGGTTGAACGCGTTCTGTTTCTCCACTATCGCCTCGGATAAAAAGTCCTTGCTCTGCCATGGGTTCCAATTTCCAAACGTGTCTGAGTTAGTGTAGAATCCTTCCCAAATGCCAGGAGACGATTCCGTGGTAGCTGTACTGTTATTAGCGCTGTGACTTGGGCTCCAGTTCTGTTCAAGGGATAAAAAATAAAAGTATATTTAACAATTGAGTTTTATAGTTATATTCATAATGAATACCGACAGTCGAAAATTGCTGTGTAAAGAGAAAGTTACATGTAGAGATCTTTCGTTTACCGCTGCTTCCATTACTAGATTTTCTATTTTAAGGGTCCAGTCAGGCTCAGGATCCCAAATGCCAAGAGACGATTCCGTGGTAGCTGTACTGCTATTAGCGCTGTGACTTGGGCTCCAGTTCTGTTCAAGGGATAAAAAAATAAAAGTATATTTAACAATTGATTTTTATATTTATATTCATAATGAATATTGACAGTCGAAAAATGCGGTGTAAAAAGTGAGTTACGTGTAGAGATCTTTCGTTTACCGCTGCTTTCCATTACTAGATTTTCTATTTTAAGGGTCCAGTCAGGCTCAGGAATCACTATCAGAGGCGTCCTGTCACTGTGTTGACTCGGTACTTTAAAAGGGTCACTCCAACTCGTAAAACTAAATATGTCCCGTGATGCTTCATGTGTGTCCACAGCCTACGGTAATATAAAAAAAATTCCAAATTATTACACGCAAAAATTTCATAATGAAGTTACATACTGACTATGTATTCTATGATTGTCACAAACCTGCTCTCGGATAGTTGATGGAATTGCAATCTTTTGTGATTGGCGTAGCTGAAGCTGCAGCACCTAGAACCACATCTCGAAACAATGGCGATTGACCTGCCATCCTGTGTCCTGTTACAATTTGGTTAAAACTTGAGAAGAAAGTTTCCAGAAACTACCAGTTTCCAAATTTCCAGAAAAAATATACTTCCTAAATTTTTCGTTCCCGAACAAATTCGAAAGTTTCCAAAACTCCTGTTTAAGTTTGAAAGGTTACTGATACCTAAGAAGTTGAGGCCAGCGAACTGTCCGAAGGGAGAATGAGGAAATAACGACTTTGGGGCTTCTTTTATACCCCTGACCTGACCTCGTTCACCGGAAGTCCTTGGGTTGGGGGGGGGCAGGTCAGTTGATAAAATCTTCAGGTGTAGATTATGTTTGGACGAAGATTTAACGGAAGATTTGCATGAAATTTGAATTCTGAATTTGATTTCGTTGATAAATAGTTTTATACTGGAGTATACAACTATACTAATGAATTTTGTAAGTTAGTATTTTCCTAGCCTTACTTATAGCAAAGTAAAAGCTTATTTGATTCATCCTTGGAGAATTTTATGATTAGAAATTCTCATAAGACAATGGGGGATTGCGTATGCAAATTGTAACTTTGAGATAAGAATGCCAACAAATTTGTTACATTGACCGACTTTGAACAATAAAGAATGCTATCATTATTCTATTTTGTCGGAGAAAATACTTTTGTGCGTATATTTAGGTACCCTATAATTTTTCGTTGAATGAATACTTTATTAATTTATTATCATTACATAAGTTTGTATGTACAAAACGACTGTTACAACCGCCAAATAGCCTTTTTACCTGCAACTAGCTAAATATGGAACAGACCTGACCAAAAGTTTTATTTGACACTTCATACTTCACATGTAGCAGGAGAAAATTTCTCATGCAATATCTATCATCAACTGTAGCATTAGTTATATTTGATTTAAACATTAGTATTAGGACAATGATTTCATTGCCGTTTAAAAGTAAGAACGTTTGGCCCAGTTGTGGAAGCTGCATACAAATCCAGTCCAACAACATTCTTCAGTTTATCCGTGATTTGTATGTGAGTGTGTGATACATATAGTGATCAAATATGGATAGTATACACGTACACTAAAGTTTGTTAAATTAATTAAATTAGTAAAATGTTGCACGATTTTATTCTAAAAATATTCATGTAAGTCATCAATATCAATGAGTTTGAGATTCAAGTTGAATTAGAATTACCTGACAGACCTGAGGACTCGATGATTCGGATATATTCCACTTCATTATATACACATTTTATTGAACTTTGATGCTCAGGTATACTTTCATATGATGTATTTAACAATATTCTCGAAGTATTAATCAAGGAAGTTAATGATTACTTGAGCAAATCCTCTATGCGCTGAATTGTTCCAGATGCATTATGCACAAGTTAAGCCATGTTGAAAAAATTGTGTATTCAATTCAAATTAGCAATCTATATTTTATTTTCAAGTAGAAGAGCTTTAATTCAATCCAATATTTATTTAAGTGACAAATATAACGTGTAATAAATCAAATCATCATGTAAATCATCAAATCATAAAACATGTTGTTTTCATGAATTGGTCACATGCATATGAATGTTCATATGCATGCATGTACATGAACAGATAACAAGTGCTTCGATTTCCAATATCAGCTTCGGTCGGAAGTTTTGGAGCACATCATTTAAAAATATTTCCTAAAACTATGTGAATAACTAATTTTAACAATCTAAACTGCGATGAGAGTCACTAATTTATTTAGTCTCTTTAAGATT
>JAANSM010003987.1:0-11994 GCA_036850725.1 Orchesella villosa | reverse complement strand
AAATTTTAGGATCCTCATTCTCCAGTTTTCTTTTGTTTAAAACACTATGGCTCAAGGTTTATCTAATGTTAGCCATAATATACTATGATCTGTTTATCGTGTTATTTGTTTAGTAGCATGCGTACGGGTGTGTTCATGATATATCATAGTAGAACATAATATATGTTATCATCTTATCATAGTTCACGCGGTTATGTTAGTAGTGTACCAATAATCCATAATAAAAAAACATTCCCTTGAAAATACTTACCTTTGATATTTAAGAACCACCATTATGTGGGAAACCTTGTACACGCCTTCAGGTAGTAGATGAAACGGCATGTGTATATACATAAAAATATGCGAAATCCTTAACAAGATGAAGAATTAGTGCAAACCAAAAAAGATTTACACTTTCCTGGTTTGAGATAATTTTTTTTGAATAAAAAATGTAAATTACATTTCAAAGAATGATATTGATACGGGTAATTTACCGGTCAGATGAGTTGTCTTCTTGATTCTTGATGCGATCGATTAGTGGCCAATTAAGAATCTCTGATAATGTTTTGAACTCATATTTTAAGTCTTTAAACCTAACAAAAATTTCAGTGTTAAGTAAAAGTAGAGGAAGAATGTTGTAGTTGATAATGAGTAGTAAAAGAAAAGGGTATAATAAAAATGTATATAGGTATATAGGTTGAAAGTTCTTGGAATGATAGTTGAACAAGTTCCAAATAAAAAGTGGGTAAACATTAAAGCATGTATAAACGTTTCCTGGCAGATGAAAAGGATGGTGTATCCACAATAGGTTGTAAAAAAAAGGAAAGCTTGGGTGGGTTACTTTTTTTGAAAAAACGAAACATGAAGTAGCATAGTAAAAAACAGAGTGAAGTGAAGTGTAGGGCAGTGTTTCTTTATGATAGGAATAAAAAGGGAAAATCGATATTATGGAGAATCATCAGGAAAACGGGAGAATGAACAAACGGTGTGTGTGTTCTGTTGTGGTAGCACCACACAAGAGAAAATGTGCACCATTCCGCGTTCCTTTATATATCCAACCAGTTTTTTGGAATCTTGCCAACAACAACGGGTAGTAGTATATACTGTTCAAAATCTACGAGATGTTCCCTTAAAATACTACTGAACTCTAGTATATTTCGTACATATATGCACATATATATATATGGGTCGGGTTTGTTAAGTTGATTCGTTTCTGGGGCAAAACTCTTGTTGACAAGCGGGGCTGAAAAGGACAACAAAATAGGAAAAAACATCCATACGATTCAAAGTGATGATAAGTAAGGGGAAATATGTGTTCATTCAGTTCGAAATGAACAGCGTATGAGCAATACATAATACTGAGAAAGCAAACATGAGCCTGTGTGTTTGTATACAGAAAACGAAGCGCCTGGAGAAAATCATGTTATCACAAGGAAAATATATATTTAAGAAAGGAAAGAGGAAGGAAGTGAGAAACCGACGCGATGCATGCATACACACACGTGTGTGTTAAAAGAAAATGCATAATATATGATGAATTTGGATACTTTTCTAATGCTATCGCTTTTATCTTCTCTTCACAATACCCACTTATCATCATTTCCTTTATTAGCAAAACTTTTTATTCACATTGTTGCTCCAAACCTTTGTTGCACACAATTCCATTCACAATTTAAGAGCTGACAATTTTATTTACATTTAAATGGTTTGCTATATAACGTATAAAGTATCGATATTGAAATGAAATTTAAAATAAAGGGTTAAAAAATAAGAAATTTATGCAACTTTTTTTGCTATATGATTCAAGATTGTAAAGAGAGCTGTGTGTGTATTCATTGTGTTCGTTAGGTTAAAACAAGAGGAATTTTAGAATTGTTTAGAGGTTGAAGAGAAGCAGACAGGTTAGATTGTCCCAGGGGAATGTAGTAGTAAAAGTAGAGTAAAGTTTTTTCTCCAGAAACTTAATAAAGAAAGTCGTCGGTGAAATTGGAATTTATGTACATAAAATAATGTTCAAGGGTATAGGTATATTGTGCTGAATCTTGGTGGTGGTGGAATATACGTTAGATTTTGGTGAAATGATGGCGACAGGAGGAGTGGAATGCAAACCAACCAAAACTTTGTTCAAAGAACGTAATATTGTGTTTGAGTTGGCTCTCTTTGAAACACACACACTTGAACATGTTGCTCCTCATATATAACAAGGAAAACGGTTGCCCATTTTACTTAAATCTGTTTTACTCAAACTAATGGACATCCAACTAGAAGCTCGAGATACTCTATATATCTCCTCAAACTTATACTCAGTATATATCAAAGCTTGTTTACCTGTTTTCAATCCGCCTCTTTCCTCACTCAACTTTTTAACCTCGACATTTGGGGAGATTCTTCAGCCATAGCCATATACAGTTTCATTTCACTATTCCTTCACTTCATCCGCACAATTTAGGAATGGGCTACACTCCAAAATTCGTTCACTACCAAACATTTTCTCATACACTATGTTTGGAATCTAACCTTTTGTATTATGTTATATAGACATTGTGATCTCGATTGTCTACAATACCATATACCACACCAAAAAACTGAATAAATATGCGATGAAATACATTATGAATACGCGTCAAATAGGAAGGAGTCGAAGGAGCGTTGAGCATTTTGTTATATGATTTCGTAGCTCTCGTATGTGAGAGATGTGATGATTGAAGAGAGTGGAGCTGAGTCCATTCCTACATTCCCTTTCGATTCCGTTAAATGATGCATAGTTTCGTTTTTCTTGGAGAGGAAATACCAAGAGTTATTTATCCGGAAAAAAAGGATTTCTATTTCGCATCACTTTTCTTTTACACCATAAAAATTCCTAAGTGAATGCTCCTTTCACTTTACTCACACGTCATCTCATTACACATACTTATAAGTTGGAACAAGAATTTAGCAACTATTTTCATGCACTTTCCTTTCCCAGTAATTTCATCCCTCATCACCATTACCTCAATTTCCTTTAACTCAAATATGCGTAGTACTGCTTAATTTTTTACTTGCTCTATTTTTGACTATATGTTAACAATTTTCATGGCGTCGTCACCTGCTACATCAACTTGCTTTGCCAAATAAGAAATCAGTGAAAATAACGAAATTTACATCTTGAGTTTGTTGGCTTTGCTATGCTATGCTATGTTAGAAATGAAATGCCATCAGACAAAAATAAAGTGGATTCGAAACATGAAATGAAGATTGTTAATTGAATTTTGCAATGTTCCATAAATGTTGATTTATTTCAACTGGTGCATATCACGGGGTTTATGTATTTTTTGGAATTCATAGAATTTTATAGTCGTGAAAATGTCGAAAAACAACTTTTTACATATATAATTCATGAGTTAAACGGTGCAAAACGAGTATTAATTTTTGACCTAAGTCTATTTGTCGTTGAAATATTCATAATGTGGGCGAAAATGACCTTTTCCATTTGCCACTTTTGATATAATACCGATGAAACATTTCACAACACAAGTGCGTTTAAGTAAGGTCAAAAACTTTGTTTTTTTCATCGTTTTTTCTCACTGTATCGTGTCGTGTCATATAAATTCTTGGAACTGTCATATAAGTGAGAGGTTGAGTTAATTTCTCAAATCTATAACGCGGATGTTTATGAGTAATGGGAGCTTATAGGCGGTACATATTTCAACAAACGTCGCATTTCACCCGACCGACCAGTTGGGATGGTGCCCCCGTCGAGTTTTTTTAAAAATCATGTCATTTTTTTGGCACATTTTAAACTCGCTCGTTCATGAAACTTATGATATTATACAGTTTATAACTGCTGTGCTGTGGAATCGTGAGGTTCTTGAGTACTCTCACTTGTCGCATTTCAATCATCTAGTCCATTTTCTTGCCATATATCTCGAATTTATGTGAATCATCAAGAGTTGTATGACTGTTTGTCTGAGCATTTTAGGTCTGTCTACATGACAAGGTCTTGAAAATAGATTTTTTAGTCAGCACATTGCCATTGCGCAGTAAGTATATCGCCACGTGAAAAATGTGAAAGACGTAAAAAAACATTTGTCATCGAATGTATTTTTGAATGGCAACCGAACAAAATGTGGTTGACTAATCGAATCGTAGAGAAACTTTTTCGGATCCTTGCGACTAATAGAATTTTAGTAAATTTCATCGGTTGAGAAATGAGCTCCATCACGTTTAGACAATCGTACATATTTCTTCGGCTCCAGCATATTCAACGTTGATTTTTTAAAAAGTATTTTTTTCCGCATGGAAATGGTTTATAGAATGTTGAAAAGTTGCATATATATATATACTTTGAGTTCAGAGAGAAATGGAGTGAACGAGGTATTTTAATTCTTTTTGATGTAGGTTGTCACAAAAGAAATCTTCCTCCTCATCCCATCATCATTATTCACGCTCTGTTGAACTCTCATCCTAGAAAAAACTATTCTCATTCTAAACTTTCACTCTATCCTGATGACTTTTTGCGATCTTCTTGACTTGCAAAAACCATAGCATGAGATGAGCATATTCGTGTGTGTTGGGTAAATCACGCTGCCACGTTCTTGATTTCGTGTTTGAGAACCGAGAACCAAATTTACCGACTCAGCTACGCTAGTCTTAACGTTACAATTGTTTTAAACATGAGGAAATGAATGAAAACGCACTGACGCATCAGACTTGTCTAATGTACCATGTTGTAATGAAAAATTCCACATGATTAATGATTCGTTTTTTTTGTCTGTTCTTTTTTCTTGCAGGTAAGCACTAAATGCCCTTCACCTCTATCTTATTTTAATTCTGAGTAACGTGTACTGGGGAACTGTAAGGTAAGGTGTATCATGTATGCATGAAATTCTGTTACCAACCGGCATGAGCGAGTGAGTCTAAATGAAAACAGATTTTTAGCGGCGCTTGGGCTTGATCGCGGTCTGTGGCTTTTCTCTTCGTAAACATTTTACTTTAGATTACACACGTTAAGAGCACGGGAGTTTTAACACGTAATCAAGCTAAACCAGGGATGATGTTTGATGAGCGCGGACGTAAATGAACTTCTCAAGCATTATATATAAAAAGTATAAAGTCTTGTCATGGAGTCTGTTATTCATACAGCTAATGCTTTCACTCTGGGTCAGGTTATCAAGGTTGAAAGGTAAAATAATATGATTCTAAAATAGGAGTGGAAGGAAAGAATGTATTATTTTCTCTCGTGTTTTTGCCATGCTCGCAATATTGCTATCAAAATATTCCCCAAGGCAAATACGATGATGCTAGAGCCACACGCTCTGGATTGAACATGAGTGTTGCTTGTTATCACACAATAAAAGGCTATTTCTTTCCTTATATTTCGGAGTGTTACCAACTACCAACCTTTCATGTTTAAAAGAAACAGTAGTAGCAAACGCAATCCTGTCTGAGAAAAGAGTTTTTTTCTTCTTTTATGAGGAGAAAAAAGCCGTGAGTCTGAACGATGATGTGAGGGCTGGGGAAAAAATCCTTTTTATGATATTTTTTTGTGAAATAATATACGAGTCCATCAACTGTTCAGTATATAAACGAAACCTGATATATATCTGTAAAAGTAAAAGGGAAATATTATTAGTGATTTTTATCTCTCCTCCTCTCAATTTGGGAATGAGGTGTTCTTTCGTGGGAAAAAATAATAAAAAACAAGGATGGGCTAAGTCAAAAGGTTTTCAATTTCAACACGCTAATACGCTTCCTATATCACTGGCTTTACGAAAAATACGGTCCACAATCACCGCTTCTTTCATCCTACCCCGTGCTGAGATCTCGTTCATCTTTTTACACAAAAAACCCTCACATATTTTTTTTATTTCCTCTTTGTTTTTCATCTCACTCAACGGGTTACATCAAAAGATGAATCAAGAATCACATTCGTTAACATTAGGAAGCATTTTTATAGGAAAACTGAAGAGTACATTGTCAAGATTGTCATTTGAATTTACTACCGTTTGTGCTGACATTAAGGTTTGGGATAAAGAGTGAAATATTATGAAATTCAGCTAATTTTTTTAGTAAATAATTTGTCAGCTCTGACAGAATTTATTTAACGTTGAGAAGATTTTGGCTAGTAATGTAATCTGACTTTCCAGGTGGTTAGTTTAGCTACTAAACTAGATTAAATACGAAAAGTTACACACGCAATTGTGTCGGTAGAGTGTTGAGATTTATATCCAAAGTGCATGCAACTGCAGAAATGCGTGCTGACAGCACAAAGGTTAAGGATCAACTGCGTTATTTATTACGCTGCATAATATTATTATGAAACAACGTGAGTGGCGAGTGGTGAGGTTTAAACCTTTCATAAGTCCAGTCCAGAGCGGAAGAATGTCAAATAATGTTGAATTTTATTTACAATGCTACACAGTTATTTAAATGGAAAGAGTTATATGTACTAAATAAACATGACATGACACACCCGTTTAGAAAGGATATTAAATCTAGGTATAATAATTTTTCCAATCTTGATATTAAGATACAGAATTGATGAGAGTGCCCAAGAAAATTTTCTCACATATGTGTGAGTGGTTTCTTTGTGAGTTTCTGAACAAAAGTCATGTCATGTCACGAAAAAGTGTACAAACATGCAACGACCGTATACATGTCAATTGCATATATATATACATGTTTTTTGTTCAGATGACATGGAGAAAAACCCCGTATGAGTTTGCTTCGTTAACAAAACAATGAAATGAGAAAACACGTTCGAATCTCTGAATCCGTTCTAAAATGAATACGATGTTGTTTGAATTGTGATTTGTTTCCGGATGGAGCAGTGTGTGTCCCAAATCCAATTTCGCTTGTAAATTAACACATATTGTATGTCAGAGTATGATGCAAGAAATTGTACAATTCTATTCGGATTGTATTTTTTGACAACTGGAATAGGGATTTTGAGCAGAGGAGAGTAGCAAACCAATTTATGGAGTTTCTCCGATTTTACAATTGTATTTGCTATATACTGTGTGTTTATTTCCTCGAGTAGAGAGAATTCATTTGAGTGTGTGTGTGCTTTGTATCGAATCTGTATATATGGAATCTCAAGCTTGGTTTGGTGAAGGAACATTTGTGCAAAGTGTAAGCAGCAGCTGTTGTTTCGTTTATTCGTTCGCTTCCTATATCCTGCCAAAAGTGATTTCATACACGATTTAATTCTCTGGTGCTGCTGGCTCGGAATATTTGGTTTGCAGGAGTAGTAGTAGCAAAGAATTCTTTTTGGCCCGGGTGGAAAAGACGTGACGTGACGGGTTTTTACTATATATACTCACTTTTATGCACACAAAACCTTATACTTTTGCACAAGGAAAAGGGTAGACTGCAGTAGTGAGTAGTAAGTCACATTAACACAGTATATATCGCGTTTGTGTTACCACGCAAATTTATAATCTCGTTAGCACTTGCGCTACAAAACACAATTTTTGGATTTTCACACTATTTATGAAGGTTGGAGGAATCTATATAGCGTAACAATTGGTGGGATAAATGCTTCTCAGATGACATCGTGTCATTCGTATCACTCAAATTAATGTGATTATGACAAAAGAATGCTTTGATAGTGTTAATAAAGTATAAGTTAATAAAAGATAGTTAAAAACCCACTTGCTTGTTTGAGATGAGCACGTTTTATTTTATTTGATGACGATTAATTTGACACACCCATATGGTTGAAAGACACTGTAGGTATAAGGTTTTTTGGACGGATCCCAGCCACAGGGCTGACACTATTGTGCAGAGAAACATAATGGTTTGGATGAAGGAAGAGAATAAAAACGTAATATTATTATACGAGAAAGTACACAATTCGTATGCAATGAAGTTTCTCTAATTTGTGCCTCTCTTCATTTGAAAATTTTGGCACGAGTTCAATCCATACTATATGCGCTATCCCTCGTCCATATCAGGGAACACTTGAAATATATCCAGATTTAACAAAATAGAGAACAACAAGTCGAAGTCTGGTCCTGGAGTATCATTTGGTTTTATGGGTTGAGAGGGAAAATGAAACATGATGTGAAATCAAGATTGCTCCATGTTTTGATGAAATTTTCAGTTGTGCTCTTTTTTGGGAATTAGATGAGAACGGTTCTCTTTCACGTTTCTAGAAGGTTATCATTTAAATCATCCTTTTCATGTTCACTTTGTCCTGAGAACGTATTCAGAATCATCAAAAACTACAACAACATATTCAACATGAATCCCCAGGGTTCCGTTTACTCGTGACCTATGATTTTACAAGAAACTACTTCTCTACGTTATATGCAAAAACTATATCAACAAAGCTGTTCAAAGTCAGCCGTTTTTTAATCATTCTCCATCATGCTAACTAACTCATACACGTTCCTTTCACTTCCCATGCATCAAACGAGGTTTCTAGAATCATTGGTGTGTCATTTTCTCAGAAACCGTTGTATCATTTGTCCCTTTCACTCTGTATAGCACCCGTTGGATGATCCAAATGAGCACCAATTTCTTTATTCTAAAATTTCAAGTTTATTTTGAACATGTTTTTCCCTTATACAACCTGAATTAATCATTATCATGTTGTGAGTCATCAATATTGCCTTGAATAAAAAGACTATAAATTATCAACAAAAAAATCCGAAGCAACTTATCCACATGACCTTGTATGGATCACTCTTGGAAATCTTCAATATTCGCCAAATCTTTCACACAGCAGGATAGAAGCATACTGATTTATTTTCTCTTCAAATGAGAAACAAAACCATAAAGAAAATACGGTCTGTGGAGTCTGGAGTAAAGTAGCTGTAAGAATGAGAGCAAGATGTGTAAGAAGATTAGTCGGTTGATTGTATAACTTGAAAGTGTCCTTGATGATGATCCTATTTGATTAGTTTCTTAAGAGGAAGCGGTTTTACTCCTCAGAGTGATTACAGAATGAAGCAGTTAAAATTATGCAAACGGTATATATGCCTGTCGTGAATGACGCGATAGAAAACAACCAGAGGAGTACAAAACATGCTCGTGTAATTAGGACCCGCGTACATCCACAGGTTTTTTTATTGACACAAATATAGCGTAGTAGAGAAAGGGTTTCGTAAAACCTAATCCCGTAGGTATTACAGTTTCTTCTCATGAAACTTTCTCCAAACAGATTCACTTCATACTCACTATACTCACCTCATGCATAATATAACACACTGTAATGACTTGCCCCATCTTGCATCAAACTTTATATACGTTTTACAATACCAATTTTCTAACACTCGTCAACACTACACTGAGACTACACACTAGTATATCGTTTATATGAATTTTTTATAAGTACAATTGACTATTTTCTTTATACTCTCATTTCGTTTCGCACTCACTCTCTATTACGGGTTTTATTATCCTTACATACGATTGAGAAAACATTTCCTTCATGGTCAATACGCCTTTATTTGTGGATCATACGAACCAGTCTGAAGATTTCGACTGTTTCGAGATGACTTCAAAGCCAAAAGCGCTTCATTTCAACTCTTCAGCACGAGAATGTGCAGTCATTTCCTGGTAGCCCGGAAGGACTCTCGATTGACTAGAACCGCACTGGTGGTGTGGTCATTTTTCCATGTGAAATTTTCAATCTGGTTTTCATGAGTTATTTTATATAAATCCTATTCTTTTGCTTATATTATTCTCTGTCCGAGAATGGAATTCCTTCATATAGAATTCCATCCGGAGATTTTGCTGGTTGATTTGATTTAGACGGAATTGAGAAGTGTGGTTTACAAATTTGAACAGAGAAATCAATGGTTTTTTTTATTAAACCGTGAGGTTTGTGTGGGTTTGGTTTTGAGTCTGGTTGAGTTGAGGAATGGAGAGGCTGAACCTACTTATGCAAATGATGGAGAGTACATGTGCATTCATAGTGTAAACATGAGACGATACACAAAATATATATATTTTGTTATGTGGTTGAATATTTTATATATATTTCAGAATATCTCAAAATCACGTTGTTCATTTTGTTTGTAGAATACGAACGCATCTGTTCATATTTTGTTATGTTGTGTGTGAGTACGCTTTGGAATAAGAATGAGTTTTCTTACCGTTGACAAGTTTCCCGTTTCCCAATTCGTTTTTGAAAACGGATATACCATGAAACTAGTATAACTATCGTTGCTTTGATTTCATATTTTTTTCCAATTTCTACGATACCGTGTCAATGGCATTCATACAACAAAACAAATGCATCCTTAAAATGAAACCCGACCAGCCAGTGTTTTTTTTTCTTTTCATATTCTTCTCTTCCGCATTTATTCTCATTCTTTTAACAACACACTCAAAGGATGGTTCATATATCTACGTTTGGTTATGTGCATAAGATAGATGATAGAAGAACAGCAAAATTGGATCGAATATCATATTATGCAGGGAAGTATACATATATACATGTTTTTGTCAACGTAGATTTACTGATTGGACTTGAATATAGGGAGCAACGAGCTGTGGTAAGAATTACAAGGGGGAAAGTAAATTGCATGGTTTTGTCAATCAATACATATCAGTTGGGTTTTGCAGAAAGTCAACGGAGAGGTTATGCTTATAACGCTAATGAACTCCTCTCCTGTACAAAAGGGAAATGTTAAGCGGTGCTTAAGATCGTGTGGAGTAGTCAGAGAGGAGACGTCTTAATATCACGATAATATTCTTTCCTTTGACAAAAGAACGGAAAGGAGGAAGGAAGCTCAAAAGACTCTTCATTTAAATAGCGTGTGCATATATAAACCCATTTAGCAACAATAACAATATATACACGTAGAACGGGACAGGATGAAAGGGAGAATGGCGAACGGGACATGCTATATATATAGTTTACGCGAGTGTATACGTAACAAAAGCAAGCAAGTGTGTCGAAGAATAGAAAACACAGCAAAAATTATACAAGCTAACGTTATCTGGGTAGCGGGGGAGGTATGCTTGTTTAAATCGTATATACACGAATATTATCACTTAAACAGTTTAAGTTGAAATAATAAATCGTAAGATAAAGGTTAAATATTTCATTTAAAAAAATTGTTATGAATGTAAAATATAAGAGAAAGCGGGCGTGGATGAGCAGGTATATAAGTTAAGCGCATGGCATAAAGGTTTATTATGAATTTTGAGTGTAGGTCTGTCTGGTGACTATATAAAGTTAGTTCTTGTGAATCAGAACACGGGCCAGGGTTTTTCCTGCATTATATGCAAAAGGCATGCAGCATAGAAGAACAGTATCATGGAATGGTGTAGGTTAAGTAACGAATGTGGCTATGCGCTCGTT
The DNA here is from genome assembly GCA_036850725.1 of Orchesella villosa. Classification (NCBI taxonomy): domain Eukaryota; kingdom Metazoa; phylum Arthropoda; class Collembola; order Entomobryomorpha; family Orchesellidae; genus Orchesella; species Orchesella villosa. The sequence continues at coordinate 719 of JAANSM010003987.1, read as the reverse complement.
CTCTGAGTTAGGAAAAACTTTTTTTTTGGACTCTGAAGAAATACGTAACTTTTGTTGTAAGTGAAGAGTTAAATAGAAGAGAACCCACTTGTTCCTATAAAAGTTATTCTTTACCATTTGCATTGGCAAAATGTGTATAAAAAGTAGATATAGCAGCTGGTGCAACGTAGTCCTCGTATATTTTGTAGTTTTGGAATTCATTTCGAGTCATTGAGTGAAGTGAGTCACTGAGAATGCTGTAGCATAACACAAGAGCCCGAGAAAACCATATAGGAGTGGTTCGTAAAAAGTGAACAAGAAATGTTCTAAGCACGTTGTGTGCATGTTCGTGTGTGCGCTCTAACAATCTTCATAAGCGAAAAACGGGGAAAAACTACCAATACACGGTTACTTACACACTCACTTCTGGAATAGACTCCAAACCTAAACGTTCAACAAAACCATCCTCCATATCACAATATATCCATCCTTCATACACGAGGATTAGTTTTTCGGTACCCATTTTCCATATATACTCGTATGCATTAAAATCATAATAATTGTAACGATCGTATATTTACATGGATATTAACCAGACACATACTTGAGATTCAATCAACTTTTATTATACTTATAAATCAATCATTTGCATATACAGTATATAGTTGTGTGGTCCATGTGCTCAGGTAATTCATTTCAACTCACCGCATCGTACTTGTGCGTGGAATATATTGAGGAAA
>JAANSM010003986.1:0-11995 GCA_036850725.1 Orchesella villosa | reverse complement strand
AACAGAATACAGTTAGTTACATGTTTAGCATTGGAATACACCAAAACTTTAACCCCCTAAATCTTAAAAACACATAACGCTCTGCTTGTGCTAAGAACTGTTAAGACGTTCGCACTGCCTCTTGCCAATTAAAAAAACTCGCTGAATATCTTTGGAGCTTTAGCTAACCTCCTTAAACTAAACTCGCCAGCGATCAGTCAGCACACTTGAGGACAAGGACGTCAACAACATTAACAGAAACTATCCATAACCATAAAAACCAATAAGCCTAAGCCTTATACATTATTTAAAACTCTCACACTGAAAGATGTTAAAGACATCCATCAAGATTCACACATCCTAAATATATATTTAGTGTGCAACTGTCTAATATACATCATACTTCATATATACCTAGCACTACCACCTGATCCCTAATCCTTGAAGTACCTACTTTTTACTTCACTTTTACCATTTGTTTTCACAGCTCCACACAACCTGAGCTAGTTACATAGGCGTCCTGTGCTTGTGGTTACTGGCTTATTTTAAAATGGAAACAACTAAACCGTTATAACTTGTAGCTCCTTTGTCTACTCTACTATCCCTAAATCTAAGGTGCACCCTCGCTAAGTTAATCCACACTGTTCGAGGACAGGTCTCCGGTACTGTACTCAACTAGCTACACATTCCAACAAGTGCCCACTGAAAAACAACTGCTGTTTTTCAGTTTTTCATCTTATCGCTATCGCTGATTGTACAGCACTAGTACAACACATTAGGCTGTAGGTACTACTGATGTAATAACGCCGCGTTTTTGTTTCTTACCGGTCCCATGATTGTGGCTTGCCAGTGAAAAACTGTTAATAGAACAAAAAATACGTTAGTCAAGCATAATGCGTTACTTATTATCAAAATTACACCCCTTCTGGTATAACCAAGGGTGCCATCAGGCACAATTTAAAAATCTTATTATTTAACTTACGATCATCACCCACTGGACCAGCCGAGCACTGTGCTGGAGGATCACGTCCAAGATCTTGCAGCTCCTGAAATCAAACCAAGAAACGTGACTTGAGTAAAATGCGACTCAACCGGCAACACACTTGACACTAATACGACCTGAAGACCTTGATCTTGACATGATTTGCTCACCTTATTAATTCGTTTCAAAGCCATTGTGAGAGTTTATGTAGAGTTTTTTGGTTGAGAGATGATTTCACACGTCCGGTTACGTGTCCTACTTCCTTCAGTACACCAGTAAATTTAACGACTTCTATAAATCAAACACAAAGATCAACGTTAGATTCTTAGTCACGGACAGTCACATAGCACAACTAACAAGTCTAATCCTGACTTAACCCGTTCCACCTCGCCACCTTTAAAATAATTTCGCTAATATCTCATGTCTCACTTATACCATAAATAGTCAGTTTATACCTAAAAGTTACACAACTAATTTTGCCTGTCTCTGATCTCAGTTAAAAACTACTTAAATTTCATTTCAATCCAGTCCCTACCACCTACAGCCTGATCACTAAACACAAAAACCTATTGCTTCTACCAATGACCCGATCCGTCTTTTTTTTTCTCCAAAAAAGGATAAATACAAATTATTTTTTGTTACGTTTGACTCATCAACAACCACAGCACACCCGGAGCCTAGCAGCCGAGCCGACATGGCACAAGATCAACAAAACCCACAACCCAACCCAGTTCCCACTTTAACTTTTTGTTACTTTCATTGTCGGTTATCAATGAGATCACCAACTTTCAACTTTCTTTGAAAAATCGACAATCGAGAGCATCTCACTTATCAGTCGGATTTAATCTACCTGCCTGTCTGGTCTAATGTCAAACGTACTAAAAATTAATTAACCACGCATGACGCATAATCGTGACCATCAGTCACTATAAATCCTCAACTATTACCCTCCCTACCCCTCCCCCCACTCCAGCATCCAATCTACTTATCGGATCGGAGTGCATTTAACTTAACATCCACCTACATTGCATTCGGTTGTCGGTTCTGCCTACACTTTATACTTTCTTATCATTCATAAAATGTGGATATCGGCGGATCATAAAACCCATCAATCATTACCATCAACTATTACCTTTTCACTAAAACAGAAATCCCAAATTTGTAATTAAAAACAAAAGTATCCACTTTTGATGTTCCATAATCAAATAATGAATGAAAACTGCTCAATAATTTTTTTAAAACTCTTATTTACTTCGCACTATCAACTATCATCAACTATCTATTAAATAATCCCAATAATTAATATTTCCTCACATCCGCAAATACAAAAAGAAGTGGCCACTAGTTAGCACAATCTCAAACATCAAACCCAAAACACAACTAAAAATATTTGTATTTATTTTTATCCTCTCTCAAATATTTGATACTTACTTGACCACTATAACTTTTATTCGTAAACAACAAACTACCTTAAAATACTTCCTCTCTAAAAATATCCTTTTAATGAATGACTAGCTGACTAATACCAAATATATACGGACGAAAGGACAATCAACTGAGAACTGAGAAAGAATCTCGTAAAAAAGAAAAGGATGGATACAGACCGAGAACTGAGAGCTCCTCCAATACGATACGGAATATACATAAAAGAAATGACCACACAATAGTAAAAAATTATTTTTTGATTGTGTATATTGACCTGTTGACCCTCACTCACATGGGTGAGCTTTCTTCTCAATGTTCAGGACTCTTCTGGGAGGTCAAGCTGGGCCCGAGCACTGAGCACTTATCGACTACAGATAAGGTGAGAGGAGTGATCAACTCAGAAGTTTCTATTTGGATGTGTCAGACTTGAGAAACAAAATGGCAGCAGAGGAGGACGACGAGTATACTCTAAATGTTGGATGTTGGATGAGGAATACAGAAGAGAAGTAAAGGAAAAATATCCTAACTTTTATCCTATCCTCTAGCGTATATACACTAAAATGTACGTATAAAATATACCTACCTACAGTCCTTATTCTTTTGATGTGGATGATGATGATGATGACTATGATGTTTGTAACGTATTTTAACGTACGTACCAAACCAATACCAATCCAAAAGCAGGCGAGTGAGCTGTGAGCTTCGAGAATAGCCAAAAAGAAAGGAGATTTTTAAGAAGAAACGAGAAGCAATGGCAAAATATAGGGAATATTATAACAAACAGAACCAGACGACAAAAAGCAGTGCGTTTCTTATACTAAAGGCGGCTGCTGCTCTACATTGAAAAGGTGGTGCGGTGTGTGTGGTGGATGTGGAGTTGCAGCTCCTGAAGTTCCTAAAGAACATGGATAGGATATCGAAGAGTAAAAAATATACCTAAAATTATGGATATGTATACGGATATACATAACTAAAACGCAACGTAACGTAACGCAATATATATGAACGAGAGTGTTGAAGTTGAATGTACATAAGACATAATAGGAGGTCTCTGGTCTCTCTGTTTTCGACATTCGATGTTCTGCTCTTTGTCTGCTTTGGTCTTATGGTTTGTCTGGCTATGTATATAATATGAAACATGCTATTGACTCTATTCTATCCTTATGTATATTAACTTTTCTTGCATTTTGCCTTTATAGTGTCTTCTGTGGGTCTTTCTTGTTGTTTCTTGCTCAAACTCCAACTTCCAACTCGCAATAGTCGCAATCTCAATCAGCCTAAAACAAAGTACGTATAATGTTGAATGTATATAAATGTACGTAGAGTAGTGAAGTAGTAAAGTTTAAGTAAAATGCATGATGATGATGATGTTGATGATGATGACGATGTGATCTGTATTACGGTCAATGACAAAATATGCAGTGTATATAGCTTGTACGTTGTACTCTCTGCGTGTAAAAAGGTGGATGAAATTGTGGATTGGATATGCATAAGTCATGTCATAAAGCTTATTATTACTAGAAAAGTATAAAAAAGTTCTGAAGTTTTTCGCTCATGATCAGGAGCAAGATAGAAGGATATAAGATAGGACTATTACTGGGTTTCATTGCTTGACGGGGATTATTGTGGAGGAATAGAGGAATATTATGATCAAGTTCATTATTTTATTATGCATGCATAAACTTGTGTAGAAAGATTTTTAATGCATTTTATAATGCAAATAATCTTATGTATAAAATGATGATAAATGTCGACTCAATGTCCAATGTCCTCACGTCTTTTGTCTTTCTCAAAAAAAAATTTGTATATCATATCACATAATATTATCGTCATGTCTTATGTGATTTGAATTGCATACAATGTAGAAGGAAGGTATTTCATAATAGCCAAAGCCAAGCTGAAGAACTGAAGAAGTCATGTAACTTCAAATATGTAAGCTTCCCGTTGTTCCATTTTTTGCAGGACGAGGAGAGGGCAAAATTATAATGTATATTTTTTTATATGCATGTTTTTGTCTTCTGCTGACTTCCTTGGCTTTGGCTTAGATTGGCTTTGGCATATAACTCGTAAAGTCGTAACTTTTGCTTTGAAAAGTTGGGATGAAGATGAATGATAATAATGTGTATATGTAAATAGGAGAAATTCCTAACGAAGGACAACTTGGGATTGGTTTGGTTTTAAGTTGTAAGTCATATTTATAAATATTGAGGTCGGTCTCTCTGGTCTGGTCCAGTTCTTAAGATTCAAGAGCGGAACTCAGTAATATTATATCAATATTAATATTTATGGATTCTGGATAAAGGGAAACAAAGACGTAAGCAAACCACACAAGAAGTGGTTTGGTTTGGGTTTTGAGAAGATTTCGACTTTGACTTTGAGATTGAGATATATTTATATTTATGGAAAGTGGTGATGCGATGATGATCTTGCATGTCCCATAATGTATGCAATATGTCGAAAGAAAAGCGTTATAAACTGCTATTACATGAGCATCTTCTTATTTCTTGGTTTGGAAATCGGCATTTCATCAAGTTCACGTTTCATTTATATGCACTTTATATGAATTTAGGTATTTCACTTCACACTTGGTATATTTATCTGTAGCATACAGAGATTTCATGCCGGAACCGGAAGAATTTGTACTTATAGCGTATGTTCGATGTTGTATGTATAACAAGTAAAAATATTGGCTTATGTAAAGCAAACGTGTAACGTGATATATGCAATTTGCTCTATCTTATTTATCCCGTGCCAATGAGCCAATTTGATAGTGTTCCCTTGTCACTTGATAAATCGGATCTGACTTTGTAAACTTATATATATACTTTGTTACGTATGAGGATGTTGATCTTCTCTCCTTCTCCTCTTCTGTTCCTACTTAACATTGTCAAGAAAAGTAAAAAGTCAAGTCAAGTTTAATCAGAATCACATTGACTTTTATGTGCATCCACCATGTCTACTTCTTACTTGGTTTCCGTTCCTCTTCATCGCAAAAGCTAAAGACGTTGCATTGGCTTGATAGGCTTCTCTTCAAGTTCTCCTATCCTGTCCTGGCGTTCGCTTTCAATTGGTTTGGTTTGGTGTCCCCAAAAAATCGGATCTGATTCCTGATGCGCGATATGCCAAGCGTTTTGGCTCAAGTGCAAAAAAAAATTTGCAATCCCTTCCCAAACATTCATTCACCCTTGCCCCTGTCTGTAAAAAATGTCGACTGCAGAAGAGATGATTATTCCGACAATTTGAAGAAGCTAATGTACTTTCTTTTACGTAATACCACCAACCGGTATATTGGCATTTCTTATATTCCCATGCTTTTCTTTCGTAGGTATATAGGTATATTATATGTAAGAATTAGTCGGTGTGGTGTGAGGATGTGATCTTGCTCTTGTTTCCTTCTATAAGATACTCATTATTCCTTCCTTCTGAACTTCCATTTGTGTTTGTTCAAAAGGTTATTCATTTCAGGACAAGGAGCATCATCATCATCATCAGCAGCAGCAGAGAGTCCCACTTTTTCGCCCTGTTCCCAATTGTCTCCCACCCAATGTTTTGTCCTCTTTTACTGTTACATGATACTGATAAGACTATTGATAAGGAGGAAATGGATATTAATATAGAGGCTGAGGCTTATCGATATAACCATAAATATATGATGTTCTTTCATGTTATTATATGCAACGCAACGACAAGACAGAAACATATTGATAAGCCCATAGAACAGGTGCAGAGTCATTATATCATACATAATACATGCCAACATGCCGGTCACTGGTAGAACTACAAGAACATGAAGTTAAAATGTAAAAATGCATAGAGCAGCGACATTACATCATACACGCCAATCAATACCAGAAAATCAGCACTGACTTTTCTTGTGAATTACATTTTGCATATAACACATTTTGTGTTTTTGGAGCTTGGAAGTTTGGAACTGTTATCTCGTTATCTGCTCTGGTGACGAAATCAAAGTAGAGAAGGAACTAGAAAGGTGAAAGGATGGCTGAATGGCTGGTGGTGGTGGCGTCGGTGATATATGACATTATGATATTATGATGATGATGCATCATAATATCATCAGAGTTGCATTTTACACTTTTGTATTGAAATGTATTTTGTATTGTACCAATGCGTATGTCGCTTCAATTCTTCGCTCGTACTCGTACCCAAACTCGAAGTCGACAAATGACTCATCATTAACATCAAATTCTCATCTCCAAGCATATTATTTATAGAAAACTCCATCACCGTCACAAAAACATGAGCAGCAGACAGACTCGTTGACAGTAATGTTTTTTCTGCGTCAGCCCCAATCACAATCATAAATCGCTGACGGATGCTTTGCTGGTTAGAAAACTGCTAAAAACAACTTCATTGCAGAATTCCAAACAATCTATTGCCACATGGCTTTTCCAGGAAAAGAGGAATTACTTCGTTAAACTTCACATCTGACAGGATGGGAACGTTGGCACTTGGAAAATACTTAGGAAGTAAAAAATTTGCATGTTATTACATCGATTTCTTAATAATGCACTGAACATGACATAAATGCATGCATTTTATATCTACATAACATCTTATCGAGTAACCTTCACTCTAATTTTATTCCATGATGGTATCACCATCCAAGGAAGAGATTCCCACGAACTGTATCACTATATATTATCCCACATGACATGTAATTAACTACATGATATGGACAGCTTGTTGAAAATCAAGAGTGCGTCATCATAACTCATACAGAGAATCATTCATAAAATGCTAAAACAACTCGTGAGTGAGTGAGTGAAGTAGTATTTAAGTAGTGAACGTATAGTAGCGAATGTATGAGGACATCATATTGATATATGGAGTAACGTATAAACTATATCGTATCGCATAACGTATCGATACCTCTAGTAAAAAGTAAGGAAAACAGAACGAAGGTTGAAAAAGCTTCCGCATATTTCTTCGTATTATATAACACAAACACAGAAAAGTAGATCGATTTGCAAAATGCAGAATGTAGCATATCCTATTATCCCTACGTGGTATAGTAAAATGAATGAGCACAAAGAAATGTGCAGATTGATGCACAAGATGTCGTTTGTTGATACATAAAATTCTCAGGTGTGCTTTTGTACTTGGCTTTTGGGCTTTAACTTTTATTCAACATGATCGAGAACAAAACTTACCGTTTTGGTAAGGATTGCTGGGCTTGGGAATAGGCACTCTCGTCTCGTCAGGGGAAGTCGTCAGGCACTTAGGTACTTTCTATTCTAAGATATATATAAAGATATCATTATGATTATGTGATACGAGAGATATCTATATCTGTATANTAAGATATATATAAAGATATCATTATGATTATGTGATACGAGATATCTATATCTGTATATGGAGTGTGCAGAAAACTGTGAACTGAGAACATGATACGCGTGTCTATAAAAGGCAAGTCCTACCTACAACTTACAACCTAGACCTTTAAAAAACTCCTTTCCCTTATGTTGCTACTTGTCGTCTTCTTCAGGCTTGTTAAGAGAGTTGCATTTTACAATACATTTTTGCACCAGAAGTGCAACTCGGCTTGACTCTTGACTTTGGCATTGATCTCTATTATGGAATAAATGAGTATGTTGTGTATGGGAATGAAAAATATAACGCATAATTACGTAAATTACTAGCTAAAGCGGAGACAATTATACTTTCTGAGCATTCATTGGCATTATGATTTGATTGTCATCTTATAAACTTTTTTTAACCTAAAAGGCGAAAGTATACTTTTGCCTTGCCTTTTTTATATTATCAAATGTCAAAAAGCTTTTTCCAAGAAAGTTGATAGTGGTTTTCTACGTATCCATATCCTTTCCAGCTGCAGCGTCTCACGTTTCCCCTTTAGAAAAGCTGTAATGTACCGTGTTCCGATATCAGTACTGAATACGCACAAATTTTATAGGTACATCTATATATCATAATTATATAGTGATTTTCCGCATCATATCAAATATTTGTATATTCCAAGTTTTGTCAATTCCAGTCAGACATTTTAGCCCTTTTTTAACTGCTCATATTTCCGCTCTACTTCTACCTCCACCTTTCTTTCCATATCCCCTTCCTTCGCCCTGTGCTGCATTACTTACTCCTGCCTTGTCGAGGTAATATGATTATTGTGCTTATATAAAAGGTGAGGTTGTGTTGTGTCCCATACTGAACTGATACGGCACGACACCATCTCCATATTATATCGGATCACTCCACTCCACACACACCAAACTAAGCAATAACTCCCTTGTTTGTAAGTTGTATGTTGGATGTGATGAGAATTGATGTTGTGAAGCCATTACTCATCCTGTTTTCATAGCCAATTTTATTCACCTTTTCCTTCTACATTCTCAATTCTCATCTCTCTAGCCTTATTCGTTGGGAGTCATAAAAATGCCATATAATTTACCTTTTTTCATGAACATGAAATGAAACCTAAAAGCAGTCGCAATTCGTAATTTGCTTTTGGAAAGAAGAAGGGTGAAGGAATCCGAACCATAAAAGAGCATGGCTAACAGAATACCATATTTACTTACTAAATATTGATGCTATAACTAAACTACTGCTCCATTCTATAGTATTTCCTTTTGGAAAGAAGAAGGGTGAAGGAATCCGAACCATAAAAGAGCATGGCTAACAGAATACCATATTTACTTACTAAATATTGATGCTATAACTAAACTACTGCTCTATTCTCTATAGATCGGAAGATGGAGAGGACAGAGGAAGGTAATGCACACAACGGTGAGGTGGTGGAGGTCGAAGGCCAATCATCCAATTCCGGTAGTGAGTAGGTAATAGCCACGCCAATAAAATATGTAAATTAGTAAAATGGACAAAAGTTCTGAAAGAACTGCATTGATATATCATATATGTACATATCATTTGAGAAGGACTTTTACATTGATATTATTATTCGCAGTAGCAATCACAATCAATATGACATGCCAAATGCCACATGGCATGTCATGTCAAGCATCCATTTAATACCCTATAACCTCCATAAAAACAAGCGTAATATATAAGCATCAGGCATCCTATATCCTATCCTCTGCTTCTGCTTCTGCAAAAGTGAAGCTTTATTGAGCACTGCCGAAGACTTTATCGTCTAATCGCATCCCACAGCGTCTATATATTATCGTATCACTTCACTAATCAACGACCCTTTTCCATTATTTCCATAATCCCATTAGCTCCTCACTCTCCTCTTCCCTTTGTTCACGTTTATTACGTTGCATGCATTGTTGAGCCTTCATTGGAACTTTGAATACGGCTTTTCGCTAAAAGTTTTAGGTTACAAATACAAACAACTCCAAGTCCAAAAACTCATCATCTCATGTACTTTTTTATAGCTGTTGTAAAATTTGCAAAATAAATTGATTTATAAGCCCATTCGACATTCCCACTGCCCATCACTATGTAACATCTCTAGGTCCACATTTTGGCTGAACTAATACCTAGTTTTCGTGTTCATTTATAAGCATTCTTTCATGTGTGGCATATTATGGAATGGAGATATATGGAGGAGAGGTATTCACTTTGCGTGTCAACCTTGTGTAATGAAAAATGAAAAAGGATATTATTATTAGGCTATTATGTAGGATTGTAGGATGCATGAAATAACACACGTTGAACACAAAACACAACTCTTTTTTAACCATGCAAAGAGACGATCATCACCATCACCATTATTATCATTGACTATTAGTGCGATTGGGATTAAAGGACGAAAAAGCAAAAGCCAAAACGAATGTGATGCATGATGTGATATATATCATTATATGTATGTTATATGATGAGATGAGATCATATCAAATCATCATGATATCATGCAATTTTACCAATTATCCATAGCGCACATTATATCCCATCAAAACCCAATTTCAACTTACTCCTTTATTCCACACAGTCCTAAAAACTCTAACTACTCCATCATTTTCAAGTAAATACATGCAGCAACTTTATCAAATTACTAGAGGAATATATAATAGAACGTTATATGATATGAAATGCGATACATATTACGATATTACTTGACATGATATAACTCATTCATTCACATTTATTTAGTCCATTTGATTTGCATATGGCTTGGTTTCGTTATGTTATCGCTGTATGAAATAATAATATATATATCGATTAGACTTTTATTATGAAATTTTGTTAGCTCGCTGTATACTACTCACTTTTTGCATTGTGCATAGTGCATCATGCGTGGCATATGGCATGCAGTTAACATATACTCAGAAGAATCAAGATGAAAGAGCTGAGATGCATTTATGGAAATGGACTTTACGTTGAATTCAATGTGTATTTTTGATACCTAAAGGACTCAAATTCAAAGGACACAAACGTTGCGTGTTAATATTCACGTTGCATACAATGTATAAAAATAAAATCCAATATCAAATATATCCAACAAACATCCAATTGAATGTCCTTAACAATTTTTTTTTCAAGTCCTTACTAACTTACTCTTGCATTTCATCTGCACTCAACTTAACTTTATACACAGGAATATGTATATAGAATATAGAAAGTCATTTCATGCATGTAATATCCGTTCATAACACCACCATGTACCAATACCACTCAGACCAGACGAGACCAGAGACCACCACATAGGAAAATATACATAAGGCATAAAGACGTGCCGATCCTGACTCTTGTGAATATATGTGATGAAAGGGGAGAGTTATCCGATACCCAAAACCTAACAAATACAAACAGCAAGTCTCAAAAGCATTTTTGGTCTAAAAGTACATAGTGGTTGCTCGTTGCTGCAACCACCTTCAAAATGTTCATCCCAGAAGAACTCACGTTATGTTTTAGGCATATGGATTTTATACATTAGTCAAAGCATATGGTTTAGTATTTGGTGTTGTTGAATGTTGAATCGAGAACGTTAAGTATAAAGCTCTGTGAACATCAATAAGAAAATAGGATATTTTTTGTTCCTGATTCTGATTGTTACTCTTATACATACTTTTATATACATAAGCTCAGCTCACTAAAGTTTACTCTTCTTGCCTTAGAAAAAGATAATGTAGTTTACACACTGACTGACTGACACTGACGTATTGAGTAAATAGTAAATAGCACCGACTACCGACTCTTAAAGGTAAGTTTGTAATGTATAACTAATGTATTTTTTGCAATGTTGATGTTGGATGTGCAATACTAATACTACTACGGTATATACGGTAATGTTCCCTTTTATTCTTGACTACTGACGAGTGTGGTCCAACAATGGTGAATATATGGAAGAATAGCAGTACTTGTTATTTTTACTAGAAAATGTGAATGTGGAATGTCTATGTATAAAAAATTGATTGCAGTTTTGCACTTTTTTTCTAACATTTCAGCTTAAACCAGGTAAAACTCTTGTGAAGTCTCTTTGAGAGTGAGTTCTGATGTTGGATTTGGATGTGTGAGATGACTACCTACTACCTACAACCCACCTGCAATCAACTCAACTCTTCATCAGAGACAGATAGTAAAATGGATGGGGATAGCAGTTGATAGTTAGATATAGTCACTCAGTCTCCTCCACGTTAAACAACATAAGACACAAGAAGAGAGGGATAA
>JAANSM010003985.1:0-11996 GCA_036850725.1 Orchesella villosa | reverse complement strand
CATCGGTCCCACACTCCCACATCGGAATGCAATAGGCCTCATTGCTTTCACCATCATTCTCACTTCCCTCCTTTTTCTTACATTCACATTTCTCACCTCAATTTTCCATTTTTTTATTATCCCACTACTCCAATCAAATATTTTAGTCACCCACGGCAAATATGTATGTAATGCCAAATCAAGTATAATGACTGCAACTATAAAAAATATGTGCATAACTTTTGGGAAAATCTGCCCTCCAAATATTATAATTGCATGCAGAAAAACCAAAAGAATGTAAACGCAACCAAGAAGAATGCTGGTAAAGTTTCCACAAGATTCCTTATTAATGTATCTTATCCTCCTAAGCAATTGGTAGGCTCGTAAGCTACTCTCCATATTTGACATTTGCTCGCAAAATTCTAGACAGTGAAAATAGATCGGAGTTTCAAAGGAGATGATGAGACAAGCCATGCCTAAAGTCCGAAGAATTTCGCTTAGAAACATCCAAGTTAGAATGAATCTAAGAGGTAAGATGGAAATTATGGGAAAATCGAGGAGCCAAAACATTGGGTCTAATTGAAGATACAAAGCAATAGGGACAGCAGGAATTGTTGCAAACCCACATAGCCCAACTGTAGCTAAAGCGAGAAAACCTGGAAGGTATATTTTTAAATTTTTGTGTGTAACCTGAGTTCGTTGCCGTTGGAAATACGATTGTTTTAACACACAATTTCCGTAGTCATGAAGCTTATTTAGAGCATCTGAAAAATCCTGTCTGTATTCAATTATGACGAGATTTATACCAATGCAAAGGTAACCACCGACTGTACAGAGGAAAAATGCGAGAAGATTAACAGTAGGGATTAGGTTTGAGGAGGACAGGAAGGAACAAAGGAGATGGAATAGACATAAGCAGCAGAAGAAAGCAACAGCTAAGATTCCCAGTAGCTCGCGTTTGTGAGGATGAGGACGATGTTTCCAAACTTCTCGATTTTTCACCGCGTCGTATGTCCAGTATAGGGCGTAAGGAGAGCAGAGATAAGCCGAGAATTTCTCTTGCAATCTTGCCGCTGTGATAATTAGCTATTTTAAAAGTGAAAATCCCAGTTTAGTATAGTTATACGTCTTAAGCTTTAATATTCAACACTTGTTTTATATTAGTAACAAAATTAATTTCCTTACCTCAAAATTGTAAATCATATTGCTACCAAAAAATCAAAAGACGCTGACGAATTTCGACGTTGTATTCAATAATCACTTTTTTGAAGTCCTATTTGAGATGGGAACTTAATATTATGTGCTTGATCCATATACCTACGTGCAGTAGCGACAACTGAAACATTCATTCTGGCGATTCGTAAATCATTTGTTCGGGAAATAGATGGAAGATAATTTGTTTTTCTTTGCCTATTTTTTTTGTTTTAAACTGCGCACCAGTAGTAACTGTAAATGGTTTATACGTAATACGTAATTTAGACCCCATAATACCGTGGTAGTCAAAGTTCCTACTAAATCTAAACGAAATGATTTCGATTATATACGATAACGTCTTTGCATGATAGAATATTATAATAATTGACAGTATGGGATATTTTTACAGCTTCAATTTAAGCCATTTTCCATGTTTTCTGTTAGAATTTGTTTGTTATTTTACTTTGAAAATTATTTTGATAAATAGTTTTATTCTGCGCACCGAATAAATGATAATATTCAATGGAAACATAATGATAGAATTAACACTGTAATTGACATAAAACGGGGGTAAACGAGACTAACTGCTATGCTAGATACAAGGAAATAACAATTTATTTTAACGATCAACTTTTTCCAGACATACTTAAATACATATTACCATTTAGAGAGGCTTTTCTTACAAAACAACGGATGTACCTATTTGCCTTAATAACACTAAAACTTCTAGATCGTCTAAAATTATCATAATAGTTTTGTTTCCCACTGTGATTAGGGACAATTATGCAATTTCACAATGTATTTTAGTTATACCCATTGGAATAATTCCGCGATGAATGCAATTTAAAAGTTTAAATTTTGTCCAAATATAGCAAAAATATGGAGCCGTCAATATAAAGCGTCACGTAAAAGGGTGTTAATCGAGAAGCTTACCTTATTCCTCATGAGCAATCAATATATTGCAATTGATTTACCCACGTTTTTTCGAGCATCTTCGTTTCAACCTATCTACTGCAATCTATCCCTGAATGTCATAATAACATCAAAAAATCCATCAAATATTGACTTAAAATATCTCCGTTTCGTATCCTGCGTCATTGGTCCAGCATTCCCACATCGGAACGCAATTGGTCTCATTGCTTTCACCATCATTCTCACTGCCCTTCTTTTTCTTTCATCCACATTTCTCACATTCTTCTCCCATTTCTTAATTATCTTATTACTCCAATCATATATTTTGGTTACCCACGGCAAATACGTATGCATTACCAAATCAAAAATGATCGCTGAAACTATAAAAAATATATGTACAATTTTTGGGAAAATAATTCCTCCAAAAAATACAATGGCGTGCAAAAATACCAAACCAACGTTAAGGGAACCTAACAGAATGCCCGTGAATTTTCCACAACATTCCTTATTAATGTATCTTATCCTTCTTAGCAATTGATAAGCTCGTAACCCACCCTCAATTGTTTCACTATTTTCGCAATACTCGAGACAGTGAAAGTATAGCGGTGCTTCAAAAGAGATAATGACACAAGCCATACTTAATGCTCGAAATAATTCGCTTATAAAAATCCAACTGAGAATTAATCGCAAAGGAATCATTAGAAAAAAGTTAGAGGAGTCGAGAAGCCAATAAAAGGGATCTATTTGATAATATAAGGCAACGAAAGTTGATAGTGGGGTTACGAATCCGGCGAATCCCACTGTAATCATAGCGACTAAACCTGGTAAGTAAGGTCCTAAATGTTTGGGTGTAAATTGGTTCTGTTGCTGTTGAAAATATGATTCATTTAGCAAGTAATTACTGTAGTCATGAAGCTTATTTAAAGATTCGGAAAAGTCGGAGCTGTATTTAGTTACGACGAGATTTAAACCGATGCACATACAACCGCCGATGGTACAGAGGAAAAAGTATAGAAGATTCCCAGAAGGAATTGTGTTGGAAGATGATCGAAAAGAACAAAGAACATTGTATAAGCACAAGGAAGAGAAAGTGGCAGTAACAAAAATTCCGAGTAAAGCACGCATGTGGGGACGATTACGATGTTTCCAGAGTTCTCTACATTGTGCGGGGTCATAAGCCCAGTAGATTGCGTATGGAGAGCAGAGATAGGCAGTGAAAGATTCCTGCAGTCTTGCTGCTTTAATGATTAGCTTAATAATTAATAAAAATTTTAGTTAATTGGATTATTAGGAATTATTTTATATTAAACAATGCAATATTGTAAAGATACTTACATCTAGGTTATAAATCATGCTATACTTCGAAGACGGTCACGTGCTTTTTCCTTCGAAGAAATACGCATACAGTGCAGTGAAGTGTTTAAGTTGAAATGAAAAGGCCAGGTTGCTCTTTTAAGATTAAATTGCGTTGCAAAATTTGAAAAAATTATTGTGATGTTTTGGAAATAATTTTCGTGTAGGATGAAATGAATACAAGCTAAATGGTTTAAACTCAATGTTCACCATCAATTTTCCAAAATAACGTTTAAGCCTACGTAAAACCCTAAAAAATTACCGTGTCGTTGTTAATCTTACCGTAGGAATTGTAAAATGTTTTGTGGAAATAGTTTATACTACACGCCGAGTTAATTGAGGTACATTACATTAAAGAATTACCAAATTTCATTTTACAATACTTAACATACTGGGGGAAACAATTTAACTAACGATACGTGCTTATGATAGCATTACACGAGAAAACAATCCTATCGTTTAACAGTTAAATTCTCTAATCGTAATGCAATGTACAATTTTCAACCAAGTATTACAGTAAAATATGGCCATAATTTTTTGATTATTTTTAGATAAAAAAGTTCTACATCGTCTATAATAACTTAAATTCTTTATACACTTAATTTAAGCTAAAATAAATTCATGTAATTTACAAACCCCTAATAAAGCATTGTATCGATGAAAATATTTTATAAATTCCATCCATTCTTAAACGATATGACAACATCGAAAAAACCATCGAAAATAGAATTAAAATAATTCCTCTTTGTATCTCTTGTAAGTGGCCCAACACTTCCACATCTAAAAGCAATGGGTTTCATTGACGCTACTTTTCTTCTTAAAATTCCCCTCTTCAACTTCCCAGTCTCGCCCACCACCCTTCGCCACTTCTGTATAATCCCATTGCTCCAATCATATATTCTCGTGACCCAAGGTAAATACGTGTGAAGGGCGACATCAAACATAAAAACTCCAGCAATAAAGACTAAAAGAATCGGACCTGGTAGCATTGTATACCCAAATATAATCACAGCGTGAGCAGAAACAAGGAGTAAGTAAACACTAACAAGAAGCACCCCCGTGAAATCGGAACAAGAGCTTACGTTAATGTATCTAATTCGTCTTAAAAGCTGNGCATTGTATACCCAAATATAATCACAGCGTGAGCAGAAACAAGGAGTAAGTAAACACTAACAAGAAGCACCCCCGTGAAATCGGAACAAGAGCTTACGTTAATGTATCTAATTCGTCTTAAAAGCTGGTAAGCATTTATACCAGCATTCCCAACCGGAAATGAATCACAATATTCCAAACAATGGAAAAATAAAGGGGCATCAAATGAAATGATAAGGCAAACCAATGCCGCCGTCCTGAAAGTTTCCCTAATATAAACAAAAGCGAATACAAGACGAAGCGGTAAAATTAAATTGGAATAGCTAGGAAGCCAAATAATTGGGTCAACCTTAAGGTAAATTACTATAGGAAAGAAAACTATTGTAATTATACCACACATTGAAACACAAACATTGGCAATAATACCGGGCAAGTTGGATTGGAAGGTTTGGAGAAGAATTTGAGCACGATTATTATGCGTAGTAACAATATTGCGGAGTGTGACATAATTAGAGTAATTGTGAAGTTTTATTATACCACACATCGAAACACAAACATTGGCTATAATACCGGGCAAGTTGGATTGGAAGGTTTGGAGAAGAATTTGAGCACGATTATTATGCGTAGTAACAATATTGCGGAGTGTGACATAATTAGAGTAATTGTGAAGTCTATTTAGTGCGTGTGGAAATTCGTTACCGGAAAGTATTAACGTGATATTTATACCGATACACATGGATCCAAAAACCGCGGTAAGAAAGAAGAAGACAAGGTGCACGAATGGAATTTGAATGGGGAAGGATGGATTTAACAAAGTGGAAAGGAGAAGGTAAATGCAAGTCAGGTTAAGGCAGGCTACAACGATTATAGAAGCTAGAAACGATTTGGGAATTTGAGCACGTCGTTGCCAGCATTCTCGTTGAGATTTCGGATCAATTCCCCAATAGAGAATGTGGGGAGAGTTGTAAATGGAAGAGATACGTTCCAATAACCGAAACGCTTTTAAGATAAGCTGAAAATTAAGATAAGCATGTATTCAATTTTTCAAAAGTGTTGAATTGTATCTTATTTTTATTATAAATTATAAATATTACCTCAATATTGTAAATCATTTTGTTTCAGAAATGAATATACACTGCGTTTTGTAAACTTCGGTATACATTAGATGCGCATGAAAACAACTGTGACAAGAAGGTAATGCTCAGGTTCCTTAAAAAGTAGCTTACTAATTGTGTTGGGAAAAGATCGAAATCATTTAATTAAATTTGATGACCTTAGTTGATAATTGAATTGGATTTTGCAACGTTTAAAGCAATTAAAAGTATCAGAAACAAGGAGATACAAATGCTATCAAGTATCAAGGCTATGCACAATTGCATGCGTGCACGTGTAAAGGACGTGGAAGTAAAGGTTGTTGTTTAACCTTTGCATATTATAAGGATGATACCCGTATAAACATTTACTTTAATACTTTATTACAATGTCAGAGTTAATTTGTAAAATATAATTAAGCTTTCAGGGTTTAGAATTAGTACGAAAATTTGTTAAACAATTTGAGCTTAATACATGATATAGGTAAATTTAATATTTTTTGTGGAAATGAAACTTAGTTAGATAGATTACTGACATTAGTATTCTTATAATCTTTTAACGAATATGTATTAAGACCTTCATGCGTTGGTTATGCCATATATCTCGTATAACGAAAACGACTTTCGATCGACCAAGCTATAATTTACTTTTGAAATCCGATAACACCGATTAATTTAATTTATTTCCAATTTTTGATTTGGACGTATGCATAACCTTCTACGACTAGCATAATGATGCGACCATTAAAATGACCTGACTCCAACTAATTTTTTTCAAATGGAAAAATAAAATTACTGAAATTATTACACATTTTATGAAAATGTCATTTTACATTTGAATTTTTACTGCAAATCAAAATCCTTTCCTATTGCAAATTTTGCATTAAATCCCATCTGACTAGAACGTACCATGCTAAACATATAAATATCAACAATTTAATGCTTTTTATGTTGTTACTGGTTGTATCAAGTCTTCTATTTTTTAAGAACCCCATCCATTTTGAAATGCAATAACGACATCAAAAAAGCCTTCAAAGATCGACTTAAAATAGCGGCGTTTAGTATCACGCGTTAATGGTCCAATACTCCCGCATCTAAATGCAATGGGTCTCAATGCAGCAATCTTTTTCCTTAAAATTCGCCTTCCTTTTCGATCAGTATTTCCTAAAAGTCTTCTCCATTTCTCAATTATGCCGCTGCTCCAATCTATATATTCTCGAGACCCAAGGTAAATACGTATGCAACACAATATCAATCATTACCAAACAAACGATAAACAAAACAAGGATCGAAAATGGTAGCATGTCGTAGCCACAAATAACCACAACGTGGCCAGAAACCAGAAGCAGGTGAATGCAACAGAGAAGAACGCCCGTAAAATCGGAACAAGATTTTACGTTAATATTCCGAATTCTTCTTAAAACCTGGTAAGCATTGATACCACCATTTCCAATTGGGAAGGAATCACAATATTCTAAACAATGGAAAAAGAGTGGTGCATCAAAAGAAATGATTAGGCAGCACAACGCTGCGGTTCTTAACGATTCCCGAATATAAACAAATGATAATACAAGCCGCAAGGGTAGCACTAAATGGGAATAACCAGGAAGCCAAATTATTGGGTCAATTTTTAGGTAAATTGCTACAGGAAAAAGTAGTATTGTAGTAAAGCCAGTAACTGCAACAGAAAGTGTGGCAATAGTGCCAGGAAGTTTTGATTTAAAGTTATGCAAAAAGTTATTTTGGAGCCCATTTTTGTTCTCTGCTGTTCGAATGCGAGATACACAATAATTTGGAGTATTGATGGAGTTTGTTGAGTGCTTCAGAAAATTGGTTACCAGATATTATCAAAATAACATTAATGCCGATACACATTGAACCAAAAACTGCAGTTAAGAAAAACATAAAACGGTGGACAAAAGGAATTTTATTGGGAAAGACGGGAACTAATAGGCTGGAAAGGAGAAGGTAGATACAAAATATGGTAATCAAAGCTACAACAAAAATTGATGCGAGAAATGATTTCGGAATGTGAGATCGACGTTGCCAACATTCAACTTGGGTTTTTGGGTTAAATCCCCAGTAGAGAATGTGGGGGGAGTTATAGAATGTTGTAAGCCGTTCATGGAGTCGGAAGGCTTTTAGAAGTAGCTGAAAATTGGCGAAAAGGCACATTTAGTTTCGTTCTGTTTTAAGATTTATGATGAATTTTAAAATAATTTCTTACCTGAATATTATAAATCATTTGCTGCAATTGTTAGCGTGTTTCTTGGTTGCGATCCAATTTCTTACTGATGTAGTAGTTTTCAGCTACGGGAAGGTTCTAGATGTAAAGGTTAATAGTCATACCAAGGTTAATTACGCAAGTGACTGGATTAAATGAGAGTAAATCTGAATATGCTTCGCAATTCCAAATTAAATGTAGGAACAAGGTAATTGCATTCTACAAACTCGTGTAAACGATCCTTCAAATCTTGATTCAAGGATTTAATTAAACGGAACGAATTTGATGGGTTTTAAATTGAACAATATGCGTATTATAAATACTAATAATTCTACATAATGCGGCAGCATTAGGTACATAGTGGATTCGTCATAACTGACATTGATTTGATGTCATAACAATTCGAGAATTTCAAAAAAGGTTTCATATCAAGACTTATATTGTCAATGCCACTGTGTCTGTTGAAATTATGTGATTTTCTCGCGCCACAATATTTTTAATTCGTTTCGGGCCAAATAGTCGCAGGGATGGTTAGAGGTATCGGTTTTGAGAAACAGCTGGATGTATCTATAATCAAGCCTATGCTTTTATACTAGTTTGATGCTGTAAGTGTCATGGAAAAGAAAACTGCACATATGGTATAGTATGAACCTCCACTGCTATGTGTATCTGGTAAAGGGTCATTCTTTAATAAACTCAGCTACTGATTATGGGATTGTATATTGGGACAACTTCGCCAAGTTTGCATATGTTAAATATTATGTTTAAAATTCATTTTTGCCAAATATTTTATTTCTACATGTGTATTTCACAAATTTTGTTTTACATAACAGAAGAGGTTCATGTCCATAGCTATATTTACAATAAGTTTAATTCAATTTTAACGAATATTCTAATATCCCGCCCAGTGATGTACAGTTAGGAAAATGAGCAAATTTTATCTCTGCTGATTTTCACTTCTGCTTGTTTCTAGGGCTCTGATTGGCTGGAGATAAGAGAGAACAATAGCGTGAACAGCTGACTTTTCACTGCTGCTTAATTTCCAGTTCTCTGATTGGCTGTAGATAAGAGAGGACTCTACCGTACGAATAATTCGCCCGGTAGTGTACAGCTCGACATTAAACGTGTACAGACAACTGTGCAAAAATTCTTAGTTTTAATTACTGCATCCGTTCTTGAAATGCAAGAACGACATCAAAAAACCCTTCAAAGATCGATCTGAAATAACGCCGTTTAGTATTACGCGTAAGGTACCCAACTCTCCCACATCTAAATGCAATGGGTCTCAGGGCAGAAACATACCTTTGTAATACAAACCTTCTTTTTGTATCCATATTTACTAAAGCTCTTCGCCACTTCTGAATGATCCCAGTGCTCCAGTCATTTATTAGTGAGACCCAAGGTAAATACGTATCCATAACAATATATATCGTTAAAACTCCTGTGATTAGCATCACAAGGGTGGGACCTGGCAGCAACCTGTATCCACAGATAATAACAGCAGTGGCAGAAACCAGAATAACGTAAAAACTAGCGAGCAACATTCCCGTGAAATTAGCACAGTAGTTAACGTTAATGTTCCTAATTCTTCTTAAAAACTGGTAAGCATTAATTGCCACCAAATCCAAGTGGGAAGGAATCACAATATTGTAAGCAATTGAAAACGAGTGGTACATAAAATGAAAAGATAAGGCATGACAAAGCGGCCGTTCGGAAGGACTCGCGAAGGTAAACAAAGCAGATCACAAGTCGCAACGGAAAATATAAATTAGAGTAGCTGGGAAGCCAAATAAATGGGTCAATTTTAAGGTAAACTGCCATTGGGAAAAAAATTGTAGTGATACTTCCACAAAATGAGACAGCTAATATGGCAATAAGGCCTGGCAAATTTGATTTAAATCTTTGCAGGAAAGTGTTATGCATTGGCGTTGGAATGCGAAGCATGATAAAATTGGAATATTCATGAAGTTTGTTGAGTGCTTTGGGGAACTGGTCTTCAGACATTATCAAAAGGGTGTTTATAGCGATGCACATTGAACCAAAAATAGCAATTAAAAGGAAGAAGAAAAGGTGGACGAAAGGTATTTTATTTGGGAAGTCGGAAAACGAACGGTTAGCTAGGAGAAGATAAATGCAGGTTCCACAAACCAGGACAACAGTAAAATTTGAAATAATAAAGGATTTAGAAAGTCGTGAGCGGCGTTGCCAGCATTCAGTATTGGTTTTGGGGTCCAGCCCCCAATAGAGAACATGGGGTGAATTGTAGGTTGATGAAAGCCTTTTATTGAGCCGAAGAGCCTTTAAAAGGAGCTGCAAATTGTGAAAAAAAATTATTGAAGTTCTTTAGGAGTACTTGGTTATTTAAAATAAAAATTTACCGGAATGTTATAAATCATTCTGGTGCTCTGTTCGATTTTACCACAGTTCCTTGTGGGACCTCTTTTTGCTGTCGGTCCTGAGAGAGAACTGGAACTAAAAGCTGAAATTGACTATCAAACGAGTTAACTATTTTATGCCTATGAATTTATCAACTTGGGTTTAAGGATTACCTTGGTATGAAATTTCTTGGTTTCTTCTTGGCACGCGTTTCTGGTAAACTAACCTTCGCCTCCTTATTCAAGGATTCAATTAAGTAAGCACGTGGTAATTGAGTGTTTTGAAATTTATCTATCTTAAATAACCTTAAGTTATTCTTAATTAATTCTGGCAAATTTCTTATTGTTATCTACAGGCATTTATAAATGCCCTCGGGCTTTAGTAAGCAGTACAATTTCCTACGATGCACTTGATAAAAATATGAAAAGCCTACCCTCATTATTTGAAGGGCGAGACAGCAGACATTGTCCCGACCGCGCTTCTTGCAAAATTATGCAAATCTAAATTAGCTTCCAAATTAGTTGCAATATGCGTTGGTAACACAATCACAGTTGTAGGAGGCAGGAGGTATTCGAAAAGGAAACGCTTTGAGTGCGTGAGCGAACGACAGACGACCACAAAGTACAAAGAAAACGCAAAGCACGCACTCGAGTCTAGCTACAAACAAAATTATGCATATGAATAGGACTTACAACAAAATACATACTAGAATATTCTATCCATATTTAACAACGCTTATATTTGTTATTTATTATAAAGGAACACTTACGCGAAGAAATAGTTAGCATAGGCTGCGCAGCTTTAATCGTGCTCAATCTAATAAAGACTGATGCGGACTGCCTTCATTTTAGTATTGAATCAATTTACAAAAAATATATAAATATGTTTATATTTATAATATCAGTTCCATTTGAGCTGTCAAAGAGTTCAGTTGTGGTTAAAAGTTAGCTGCGCAAGAGTAGCTTTATCAGCAATAACGTAGTATAATCGTCATTTTCTGTAAGGGACTGCGCTATGGAACTGACACACGACTGATCTCGATGGGAATGGATGACGACGACGAAATACTTATGTTGAATATGACCTGGGGCGATGTAAAAAAAGCGGGTCAGGTGGCGGTAATGCGAGGCATTACATTACAATGTAAATATATGTTTTCACAAAATTATATTATTAGTATAGTATAATATTAGTATTGTTACATTATAGATTAACTGTTTAATATGATACAATAGGGCAACATTTATTACTACCAATAAGAAACGTTCGATGCTTAACTTTTTCCGGATGAGCTAGAGTATTCCTACAAATTCAGACGCTTAATTTTAATTAATACTGCATCCCTTCTTGAAATGACGACATCAAAAAACCCTTCAAAGATCGATCTGAAGTAACGCCCCTTTGTATTACGCGTAAGGTACCCAACTCTCCCACATCTAAATGCAATAGGTCTCAGGGCAGAAATATACCTTCGTAATACAAACCTACTATTTTTATCCATATTTCCTAAAACTCTTCGCCACTTCTGAATGATTCCATTACTCCAGTCATTTATTAGTGAGACCCAAGGTAAATACGTACCCATAACAATATATATCGTTAAAACTCCTGTGATTAGCATCACAAGAATTGGGCCATGCAACAACCTGTATCCACAGATAATAACAGCAGTGGCAGAAACCAGAATAACGTAAAAACTAGCGAGCAACATGCCCGTGAAATTCGCGCAGTAGTTTACGTTAATGTTCACAATTCTTCTTAAAAGCTGGTAAGCA
>JAANSM010003984.1:0-11997 GCA_036850725.1 Orchesella villosa | reverse complement strand
GGTAGTTTATAATTATACCATAAAAGGGCCAAGCTCATATCGGTACTTGAAGACAGGGATGCGGAAAATGAAGGTTTTCAAATTTTTGAAACCCGTAAGAGCGGGATTTTTGTGGGGGTTCAAAAATTCGGGAGGGCGGAGGGGGCGGTGGTTCTAAATTAGTGGCTGGTTTGAAGGAGAGGGTGAGACTCGGGATCGTATTTTTCAGGACGAGCATTTTTTCAATTTAATAATGTACGTTATCGGAATAGAAATTGCTAGAAAGGAATGAATTGGCATTAAACATTGTGAACAAAATTATGTGCTAATAAAAAAATCAATTTTCGAGGCATCCTACCTGTCTCGAAAATTTCGCATTCTTAAAGGATTTAGATTTCCAACAGACGAGAAATAATTTTCATTTTTGAATTGAAATAATCTATTGTTAAAATTGGATTACACCTTTGTTATAAAATTCAAAGGGTACAGGGAGAATCCCGCAGAATCTGATGTTCGTTTTAAATTAACACTACCCATTTTCCAGTTAAATTGACTTTTGCAATGAGCATTTAAATAAATCACAACGATAGACATTTGATAAGGTTGGAATTTTTTTTTACATAAATGTGTATTCGCCCATGGTCTACTTTAAGTTGCATTTTCGAGAGTACGTAGGATTATAGATGTTAAAGTTTAAAAACTTAGTACAAACTTTAAAAATAATGTAATCATTTTTTGATTTGATTATCGTAGAGCTGAATGCAGTACATGTTGTCAGTTGACGTATGCGATAGTGAAGTTAAGAGCCATATGGAAAAATAATAATTTGATTTAATAAAGTTTTGGTGGCGGTCCGAAGGACCGGGGCGGGCTACTAGTAAAGCATAAAAGCAAGAAAGCAGAAATAGCAATACAGTTAGAATGTTTCCAAGCTTTTTTGCTTTTATGCCATCCTTGTAATTAATCATTGGTAATGAAAACCGTATTTCTTGTATTACATGTGTACATATAAAAGCAAATAAAATAGGACAACTTTTTCAAAAATATTCTACAACAATTTTTTCCCCACCAATATATTTTAACTATTTCAATTTTGTGTTTTGTATTAGCCCTGTGTAGGTATATAAGAAATGAAAATGGGCTTATATACCATTTGGGTACCCCTATTTCCAACTTAACATTCTAGCAAGAAGTATCTGGATAGCCTGTGTTGAGTGTTACCTGTTATAGTTTATACACCGTGATTAGGTAAATTTGTCTGTTCTTAAAGTTTTGAGTTGACGCTTTCCCTAAGCAAACCATATAAATTCCAATATTATTATTTATGCGACGTCTACATGATATTGTCTTGCATAAATCGGAACATTCTTTCTTTCGACCCCAGTCGAGGTATATTTCCAGAGATAGCAATGTGCTAAAACGGGCAGGTGGGTGGCTCATATAAACCGCTGTGTTTTAACGTACCCAGCCCATTAAGGTTTGTATGGGCTTTTATGGGATAAATTGGGTTGATACTTTTTGCATACAAACACCAAAATTCAATGATAAACTGTGTAAATAAGACAATATGATGTCAAAACAGTATTTACAAATTACTTTGTTAAGTAATTTACTTCTTCAACTGTAGCTTAAGTTATTTAAATATAATTCTATGGTTTTGCTAAATTAGGGACTTTTTTAATCCCACTTTGTACGGGGATCGGATAAACCATTACTAAATAAATACGAATTTTGATCGGCGTAGTAGTATGTAATTCTATATTTTATCGGTTTGAAATAATCCCTCATGGGATTAAATTGGATGTGGAATTAGTGGACTAAGAAGCATGCGATTTATAAATTGAAATAAGATATAAACAGGCAAGAAGTGTATAGTTGATAGTATACGTTAGAATAAATCATTTGTAAGGTATGCATTTCTAAAACCTTAAGAAATGAATCGGTTTCAAACAATCAATCCATAATATTGGAAATTTAATTAATGTATACTGTAGTTATATCTGATTATTATAATTAGAACGATTTCAAAGAATATCACTGTTGGCAGAAATGGTTGCACATTGTATAGTTGTACTTTTTCGTGTAGCACCGCACCAAGAAAACATTTTATGCACATGTGAAATAGCTCAACAGAACCTTGGAGAATGTTATATCTATAGATACAATATGCTGGAGTGTGTATTAGTATTAAGTGTAAGTTTTATTTGTAAGTCTTTAAATGCTGAAAACATTGTAGTGAACTGTTACCTGCTTTTTACATGTAGTAAGATTTGTGCTTAAGTTGACTAAATTTGAAGTATAAAAATGAAAGCGTAATTTCTATTTACAATTAACTACTCGAATATTAATTAAAACAATCACTAACATTGTTTAAACAATTCTAACAAAATTAATTATTCAATAGTTCTAAAAATCTCTAATAAATCTTATGTGCATGCGAGTCGTCTGCAGTAAAGGCGTCAGTGGATGATTGTAGAAAACGCTACCGTAAAATGACGTCACTGTAGAAAATTAATTGTAGAATGGGTATTTAGTCCTAAGGGAACTTGTAGAAAATTAAGTAGCAGAAAGGACATGCAACAGGTTTAGTTGTAGAGGGGTCTGACTAACACCAGAAAATTTCATGCGCAAGCCTTGTATAGAAATTTCAGTACTAACATGAAGTAAATGTTTATTATTGATAATGAATTCAACATGTTTATTAGACGCTTTTTTACTCGTCCATATGTTAAATTGGATGAGCAGTTTGCATTTCTTGAAATAATTGGAATGTGAAAATATACAGGAGAATTCAGGGTAACGTTAGATAATTTTTTGATTATGTCAAGTTTACCTATCACCTATGTTGGCTCAAATTACTGGACATATATTACTGCCCGAAAAACTACACCGCGTGAACGGAAAACTAACATGGTTCAATCTAAAAAGTACACCTAATAAACGACAAAAGAACTACTGGGTACTCGGTTGAACGAGAACGCTGGCTGACAATAGTGTTTACATATTAGCAATGCGATAAACAACAAGACGAAGGGAAGCTCATTTGCCTGACATTGTTATTACCTAGACAACATGCATAAATGCAAGGCGTTCGCATTGCTTATGTGCATTTTATTGCTCATTATTGCATTTTATTTTTGTTTTATTGCTAATGTGCATTAAAAAATTACATTAATTTTTCAAGTAAAAAATAAAATAATTGCAAATTTTGGGAATTTTAAGCTGCGTAAAATAGCTGCGAAAGCTGCGTAAAATAGTCGATTGCGTCCCATGTTGAAGTTCCCAAGAGCTTTTTAGTGCTTCATCTGCCACCCAGTTGCTAGACTGACTGATATCCATTTTTGCGTCCCATGTTGAAGTTCCCAAGAGCTTTTTAGTGCTTCTTCTGCACCCCAGTTGCTGGACTGACTGATATCCATTTAGTAAATGTTGTCCAGTATTTATAAGCGAAAAACTTGATGGAATTTTGGCGTCAGATGATAAAAGTGTAAAACAATCACAATATTTTTGATACGTACAATTAAATTAAGTATATGGATAGTACCGACCTGGTCTCTAATTTTCTAGCTTCGTATTAAAAGCGAAACAAAGTAGGTTATCAAGATTTTGAAGTTATTTCCGTGTTTAGTTTTTTTGTACATGTTCAGGTTTGAGTTGAAGGTATCAAACAAGAAACCAAAGCCATGCAGCAAAACTTTCTGGAGAAGAAAATGGAATACATGAGCAAATTCCAACTTTATGGCTAATAAGTCTACACAAGTTTGCGCGGTTGAGCGTGTTAAATTGTATGCCTGGAATTCTATTTGTAGCTTCAAACTGAAAGGTAAAAACCTTGTATCAACAAATCACGTTCCAGATAAGCTTCCGGGATCAATTAAAAATGTGTATACTACAATACCAGAAAAGAACCAAACACATTCCATAAAGTTGTGGCTTCAAACGCGGAAGGGTTTTGAGGTGGTCATGTTTTACATGTGAGCTGGTCCTGGACTGGTGGAATCCGGATAGTATGAGCATTAGCATTAGCTAGGTATATGAAAGAGATGAGAAGCTTCACGGTTCATAAAATTTTATGTTGTTGTTAAAAATATAGTTTTCAAGTAATTATGAGTTTGAATTAAAATTACTTAAAACTTGCCCGCCACAGTGGCGGGAAATCGTTTGTGGTTGTAACATTGAAAATATATTTACCAATAGACTAAATTACGAATTGATGGAATATTAACGGCTTCTAATATTTTGAACGGTATACAAAACGATAATTAGAACTATACAATTCAAATGAAAATGATATTTCTATTACAAACCTCAACGTTCAATGGCAATCGTCAAACCATCAACCAGGTATTTTCAACCATAAATTATTTGTTGCTAATGCTTGAATTTTCAATGGAAAATCATTGTGTAAAGAAAACTCAAAGGAAATCGTTGTGTAATTATACTGTAATACCGATGCTTGGTACTTAAACACTCGTACAAAGGAAAAAAGCAAACCGAAATCCCGTGAAATAAATACATAATATTCAGTTGCGCTAAGCTAATGCTCCACAAAATTATCGTCTATTACAACATTTACAACGTAAAATGTCCTAAATGATTATATTGCTATGATTTATCAGCAGACATATCAACCAACGTAATTGGGGCTAAAACTGTGCAAATTTGAAAAATTATAGCAATGTAATTCCAATTATAAGAGAAAACAAATTTTTTTCGGAGAAATTGTAAATCGTTAAAATTATTGCCATTTAATTTAAAGACCTTTTATCAATTTATAATTAAAATTATCAATCATTATCAAGCTACATTTTTCGACTAAAAAAGTTGCGGCTGCCACTTTATGTAGTACATTTCCATTGACTGGCACCAAACGAACAACCAAAATTTGCAATACTACAACGCTTCAATCAAATTGTATTTTCACTTCCATAAAAAATGGAAACCACGCTGAATTGGAAGGCTTTCGAATTCTACGACATCGTGTTCTTTTACATGTACCCTGCTCTGCTCCACATGAATCCCAAGAAGCGAGTGGTATCGCAACACCCACTCAACTGGAAACTTATCCCTTGGTTCCTCACACAAATCGTGGGCATATCCCTCATTTGTTTCCTAACATGGCTTGCAATCCTCCGTGAAACGTTTTATCCCACCAGTCNCCTCCGTGAAACGTTTTATCCCACCAGTCGATTTTCAGCGATGCAGTTAACCATCTACATCGCCTTAGGTTCCGCAATGCTCCTCATCTTAGGGTGGAGTAGTGTTCCCTTAGCTATTCCAGAATATATCCCAATCTGCAACCAAATATTTCATTGGGAACAGAAACTCGAATTGGATTTTCCTACACAATGGATTCAGATCAGGGATGAAGACTCCAAGAAAGTGGATCTAATTGGATTAATGCTCTGCTCCACAACCTGTTTGATGAGCCTCTCACCTTTCCCCGTCATCTTTTTTTGCTTCCTTTTCAATATGGACCCAATATACTACGTCTTAGAGGAATTTTTACCTGAACCAATGCAACGAGAAGTCGTGGATCACATTCTAATCCCACTTTTGATACGATTAGCTATCATAAGCCCGCTTCTTTTTGAAGGATTTCGAACCCTGATAAATTCCTTCAATTTGCTGGCCACTTATGTCCACGCAGTAA
Organism: Orchesella villosa; assembly: GCA_036850725.1. Lineage (NCBI taxonomy): Eukaryota > Metazoa > Arthropoda > Collembola > Entomobryomorpha > Orchesellidae > Orchesella > Orchesella villosa. Next base: position 6,365 of record JAANSM010003984.1, on the reverse strand, counting down.
CACATGGGTTAAGAATTCTTGAGAAAATTCGAAGGTCTGAAGAGTTTATCCCAAGATATCGACAAATTCAACTGCTAAGCATGCTTAATAGTGGTGCAGCGGGATTTCTTGGAGCACTACTCATCGGGGTGGGACAAGCTGCAACTACTTCTTTACTTTGGATGACTATCAATGGGTATGAGCTTGCCCCAACGCTGCTCATGTATGTTATGTTCCCGGGAGTGACGTTTGTCGTCATTTGTTTCACTATCGTCATGTTTGAGCAGAGCGTTTCTATGTTTGAATTGTCAAATGAGCTCGTGGTGAAATACTGGAGAATTGGATGTGTGAAAAGGGTGATTGGGAATGGGAAGCGGGAACTATTGATTGACCGGGGGATTATGAGAGTAGCCAAGTCCTTGAAACCTTTTGCTATGACGTTAGGCCCCATTAGACCCATCAAACGTGGTTTTGAAATGGAATATTTGGATTTACTCTTGAATAATTTGACGAATGCTCTACTTCTCATTGACATTTAAATGAAAATTAGCTTAAACCGTCGATAAAAATTTCTGTACTAATTTTATCGTTAACTTCATATATAACAGAAAGAAATAATCTAGAGTAATTTTGCTTTCAAGCAACAATCTCATGTTTCATGGAGATGCTCACGTTTCATTATTTAGTTTTAGGTGGTACTATCAATATGTCAGATTTCACTTAATTTATTTTAAAATCATCGGCGTCCCAGAGCTATGTTTACTTCCCGATAATAAAAACCACGGCGGAGGAAGGCAGTTTACCCAAATTTGGAATGTGGTATGCGCCCTTTTACCCCAGCAATCTGGCTGAGTATGTTGTCCGTATTCCCATTCGGAATACCATGGTCCTACTGCACATACATCTTGGACATGTCCAATACGGTTAAATTTTGGGAAACTGCTCAACTGCTGGACATTAGTGTTAGGAGCCGAAGTCACCCCTCGCTAATGCATTCAAAGAGGTTGTTTCGTCGTCTGGGTTGGCAGCCATCGACTATGTACGTCAAAGTGTATCCAGCTGACTGGGGCAAAACGCAAACGGACACGAATTAATAATGTCAAACTAAGAATACTATGCTAGGCATTTTTAATGGATTTAGCTACGATATGAAACGTGAAATTTTGCTTATTACGCAGCTCTAATATAGAGCTAAGCTATAATTTTACTATCGAGCAAAGTACTAAGCCTCTATCTCACAGAATCAAAAGATATCTTCAGGTTATGTAGGTGCAAATGAATAATAACTAACTGCAAAATATGAGGTTTCAATGGTTTGACCAGCTGCCGTGGGAACGGTTTTTATTCCAAGTCGTAAAAACCACTCAAACCTTATGGAAATTAACACGAAGTTTTTAAGAGAGAAGGGTCCCCCTTCTTATTTGTTTTTAAAAAAAATATTTTTTGGGTTTTCTGTTTTTGTTTACTAAAAGCCAACCAGAAATGGCTTCTTATAACAAAAAAAACAAGCTTTTTTAATGAATCAAACTCAAACGCTAAGTCTCACTTGTGGTATTTACTTGTTAATGGCCATTAGTTATTGTAGCCTGGAAAATATAAATCATTCCCACGTCAACGGGTCAAACCATTGAAACCTTATATTTTGCAGTTAGTTATTATTCAATATAACTTTCATTACCTCAAAATATCTGACGATTCTTTGAGATACAGACTAAGTACTTTGCTCGTAAGTTTGTCGGTGTGTCCGTCTGTACGGAGTTTCCTGACCACATACTTTGCCCGATTTTCACCAAATTTGGTACAAGGGTAGCAAACCTTAAGGGTACGGTACTGAATACTTTTCAGTGAATCCAGGTAAAACGATTCGAAAGTTATTGGTGAGAAAGTTCAAAACATCATTGAATACGCTGAAAATCAGTATGTGGGCTCATTTCGGCATGCTTAAAAAATAGTGGTAGTAGTTTTTAAATTGGTCATATAATTTGAACGTTATTGGCGGGAAAGTTCAAAATATAAATGAGGGTCATTTTGTAATGCTATATAATATAGTGGCAGTGGTTTTCAAATCGGTCATATAATGCAAATGGTGAGTAAGTTCTTCTTCCAATGTAGCCAACATATCTGATACCTTCGTTCTATTTATATCAGTTGTGTCACGTATATTAATATCAGGTGGAACATCCGTTAGCTGGAAATCCCAAGAAGATGGTTGCAATGCACTGCATACGTTCGAAATGCCGCACAAGACTCGTCTTCACACCGCTGTCTACGTAAAGTAAAACCCGCATCCACTCTGATGTTGCTCTGAAACCTGTGTCTCTCTCGTCGGCTAAATTTCTTAAACATGTTGATAAATATGCTATATTGAAGTTATAGTGCGGTCATATAATGCGTCTAACCTCCTAGCTTTAAAGGACCATCCCTTATCTTGGAAATGGAGATGTGAAGCAGGTCACGAAGGAAAACCTCGTTTGCTGCATGGACATTGCCTTTGTCGAGTTCATTTAAAACGTTGAAAGCTTTTGGTAAGGACCCCTGTTGAACTTCGGCATTAATGTATTGCTTCCCGACTGTAATGCAACGGTATAGAAAACGAAGCACCATTAACGTTGTATCAAAATTGCATTTCTTTGTAATTTTATTGTTCTTTATTTCTAAGGAAGTGATCCCACCCCACTTTACAAAAGTTAGTGTTTTTAGAATTTAAAATGATTGGCTGACAACAGCTGGTCTTGTACTTTTCTGGACTTTGACGGTCGTCTTTAAATAAAGTCGCTGCCTGTGATTTCGTATTTCTTTCGTTACTAGTCGCTTGCGTAGAAGTTCGTTGTATAGCGTCCAAGCTACTCTCATCCTTGTCATAGCCACTTCCATGACATCTACACCACAAGCTATGGTCCACGTTCACAGGGTGAACAGAGACCCTCCTAAATTATGAATAGGCAACTTGCCTTTCCAGCAAGCCAGAGTCCCATCCATATCCGCAGCGCAAGACCAAACGAAAGTCAGTACACAGCAGGAGAGTGAACAGAATGGTACTCTCCTCACATTCAGTCCGTAACTGTAACTGTAATGGTCAAGATTAGTCAATTGTTGAAGTCAAGTATTCAGTCCGTTGTATTAATAAAAGTCATTGTTGTTATTCGTTAATCGTTGTCCATTGATTGTCGTTGATTCAGTCATAAGTCACCAGTAGTTGTATCATCATCAAGAAGTAGCCCGAACTCATAATAGTGGTCATCATCATCATCATCCCTCCATACATATAAGGCATATGCAAGAGGAAGAGAGTGAGGAAGGAATAACCTGTGTTGGCTTTAATTTCTGTTGATCATGAGCTGGCTGTTTCTTAGAAGTTTGAGTGCGTTCAGATATTTTCGGGTTATTTGTGTTTGCCAGAATCAGTTAAGCTCCACCTTACAAAAAGAAAAATATTTTTGGAAAACTTAATTATATTTTGGACAGTCATATATTTAAAAATATAGTAACAACAAAGTTATCCTGAATCCGGTTGCTTTGTGATTCAATAAAACGCGCAGCTCGTTGCTGGTGGTAGACATCCTTCATTACGTTATGGTATCGTTCTGTGTATAAAAAGTAAGAAGTGCCATAATCATAAACTCCTTATCTGGGGACTTGTGGTATGATTTCAAGCAATATAGCTCCAAAAACCTACAATACGTATAAAGTTCAGTTTAGATATCCTGGAATAAAGACAAAACTGCAATGCAAATTTCAATTACCGAAGGACGTGGAAACGACAGAAACAGCCAGCAAAGTTTTGCTAAAGTCGATTTCGATTCTACTCCATAGTGTTGTGTTGGATCATTGTAAACTCGTTTAAACCTAAAGATTTGAAATATACTGGTTTCACAAGATAACTAAATGCCATCTTTCTCAAATATTTTGCATCATTTTGTTTGTAAAAAACTTAATTATAAAGTTAAGATGATGCGCAATTGTAGTGGTTCAAATTAAACTTGATTTAATAGGACCTTTCAAAGAAACGTAAGAAAATCCAGACACATCAGCAAATGTGTCATGTTGAGACAAATTCAGCTATAGGTAATTCAGATTCACCAGTACGGGTCCTCGCAGGAACAATGGTGTACAGCAATGGTTTACTGTTATCAAGCGGCTGTGCAAACTTTTCAAAACGGGGATCAGTGGCATCGATGACGAGAGTTGGGCATGGATCAGAACGAATAAAGTTGTGGAATACTTCAAGCGAGACTCTGCGGAATATAAGTAGCTGGAAAACAAATATACTATCATCTCGCACATATCCTGCTCAATGAGCGTCGCTGAGTTCATTGTCTAGATGAATTATTGCTAGCAACAAGTCCAATAGAGGATCTGGACTTCCATCGTCTTCGTGTTTGACCTTCAAACAAGAGAATTACGAATACATTGACAGCGATAATTTGTGAAGTGCAAACCAGCCAATACTAATAGTTGGCGTTAAACCTCTGCTTTGACTTTCCGTAATGGTGTTACAGAATAATCAAAACCCCTTGTTGCCATTATCTAGACCCATTTGAGGAGCTTTCAAAACTTGATCTCGTAGAACCCGAAGAGTCTGTTCGGATTTTAGTTTTGTTTTAATTTCTTCTCGCTCAGAACCGCGTATGTGATAGGATTTGTTTTCCTTCTTGTCATCATGAGAAATCATACTTGTGCCACTAAAAAGCAAAAAAACGATTAGTAATACCCAAAAAAGGGGGTTGGTTTTCGTCAAGAAATAATTACGTCACAGCGGCTGTTGCGTGCTTCAATACTTGTGGAATCCTATCAATATGAAAAGCATAAGTCGCTTTGCATCCCTTTCGTGTGCAGCAAGTGTGGAAACGTAACGGAGACGGCAACTTATCCAATAACTGATAGTCCTGACGAATGTCTTTTTTTCAAAACCCACACGGCAATATGGATTGATTTTATGGAACTCATCCCTGAGCACCAATATATGTTCTTTCGAAATAAACGATAGTGGCAACTGCATTTCTTTCCTTTAGACTCGACTTTAACATTTTCAAACTTTAAAAGCTTTGCTAGTTTTTTCGTAGGGCAGGTCAAAGCTAAAGCGAAAGAGAACACTCCTGTAATCGTTTTCATTTTCCGGTATCTCTTCAGTTTTCTCTTTTGCACATCGACATTTTGCACTCCATCGTCAAAAGGCTCGTCAGTATCAGTACATTTTTCAACCTCTGGAATCTTTAACTTCTGCCCTATTTTGTTTTCAACTCCGAATGAGCTGTTTCACCAAATATGATGGGCAAATGATGGGACTCTTCGAAGTGTTCGTCTAAAGCTATAAGTTTTTCTGAGAAATCGTAACCAATAATCAATGCCATTAAATGATTTTTATATAACATTTTATGTTAATGAAAGTTCAGCTTGTGTGAATTCTTACCACACTGTTCATGAAAGGCTAACAGAGCTTCATTAGTCTGATCTTCCACCGAACCGTGCCAAGGTTCATCAGTAACCTTTTAATATAAAATTGTCATGAAAAGCCGCAACAAAAAAAGGTTGAATAAATTAAAATTTAGCACCTAACACTAATATGGTAAATATTGTAGCAACTATTGCATGTGCAATTATCCTTACTTGAACTGGCACACCGGCGCGGGGGAGTACGCGCGTTCGACTTAGGTATCGGAGTACCTGTAAATAGGGGTTTTGATTCAGGTGTCTCTTGTGAGCTTAGCTGCATGAACGAGTAATTTGCTTTTAAACATTCAGGCAATTTTTGTGCAACAGGTGGCTCTTTTTCATCTTCGCAATAAGGGAAGAAATATTCCGGAAGCTCATCTGGCGCGTGTCGTCTAGTCCAATGAAGATGCAATGACACCTAGTGGGTTTTCATACCTATTATTTAAAGGTACAACATAAAATACACGGTTTCTTGTGATATACTGCTTACCAAATCTTGCTGTTAGTACATTCCACCATGGCAGGATCTATTTTTTCGTACTTTTTTCCAAACCTAGTACTTTTTTTATTTGGTACCATTCTTCGGCCACATTTCTGGTTAAACATGTCCCAAATTCACAAATACAAATATAAATATATCGATAAAATAATCTTGAAAGTACCTGTTGTAACCACGTTGTGTATATAAAAACTCGACGGACTTCATTATTTTCTGGAAAAATGGCGGTGCTGCACTGGCCCCAAATGGATTCTGGATCATTACAGGCTTTCCTTTTTAATCGGCGTTTATGCTATCCTGATACACTTATAAACACTTCAACTACTTTTTATAGGTTTTTACGTACTGTAAAAATAGTCAATAATGACTAACAAATATGTAACAAATGTGTGACTAGCAAAACAACTTTGAAAATGACCCTTGGTGTATGGACCACAGAGGTCCACAGTAACAA
>JAANSM010003983.1:0-11998 GCA_036850725.1 Orchesella villosa | reverse complement strand
AACCCTCCTTATAGGTACATTGTACATTTCATTACTCTCATTGAATGTTGAATGGGTACCACAAACTGATTCCAGGAAATGGTCTCATATTGTTGAATAAGATTTGTGAAATGAAACCCTTTTAAGGACTTCCTTAATTTCAGTACAACAAATAACTTAAGACGACAAGATTGTAGGATTACAATTCATTTGAATGAGAAAACATTTGCTGAATGCGTGTGTGTACTGTGTACTATTCACATTAGCTACAGTGGCTCGAGGAAGAAACTTGTTCAACATTCCATCTCACCCAACTCAATCCCATGCAATGAATGTATACAATACAAAGGATATGAATTCCGTAATCCAAATTAAGATCTATGGTATGGTTGTTGTTGTTTGTACATATTCTCCTAAAGGATGCATAGAATAGTAAAGGAACAAATTTAATTTAAAGCATTATTTCGCCATCATCATGCAGGTCAAAACTTATATTATATAGGCTTGACTTTTGTCTGTTGTGGTGTGCGTGACATTCAATTTACACTGTTCACAATTACGACAATGTTGAATATTAAATGAGCTGCTTAAAATGCTTGAAGACAAGACAAAAAGACATATTATATAGTTGGTAAATGATTATATTGATCTACTGACAAAAAAGGTGTTTTCAATGACATTGACCATATTGTGTGCAAGACATTTTAGCGTTACCCTGCTCTTTCCTACTAGTCGACGAATGTATAGGTATTTGACATTGCAATCAAAGCCACTGATGAGACAAGCGCAAGCGCCGTGTTTTTTTAGTAATTCATGCCTCCCAATGAGTGGTAAGTAGGAAAAGGAAATAAAGTTGGAGGCAAACAAAAGGCAACTTATTTTTTGCAGCACAAGCTTAATGAATTCTGTGCCTGATGCCTACATACTTTTATTTAAGCACGTTTATTTTCCTAGTTAAAATTTGGTTAGGATTTCGTCTACGTAGGTTATATATCCGTAATTTGAACACCTTGATTTGATTTGCAAACTCGATTTTTTAAAAACTTTTATTGAAGCAAAGGAAGTCACTGACTGACACGTTCATTGAAATTACATCATATTAAATCGTTCCCCCGATTCCGTGACCAGGTCGGAAAATTGCAGTAAGGTCAGTATCAATTTACCAACCAGAACATAATCTTTTTTGGGTACATAATACATAAGACTGTCTGATTAAATTGCAACATCCCAAAGGAAGCGAGGCGCCATACCCCATTTATATTTCTTAATTCCATAAGGAAAAGAGTCCTAAAATGTATATTTGCCTTGAACGACAAAATTATATGATAAGTTGTACATAATTCTCATCATCTCATCCTTCCAAATAATTTATTTTTAATCATTCATACTTCAAAGGAAATGTTATTTCTCGTCAAAGAATTGTTTTAACAGACTATATATTCATTAATGCAAGCAGAACTCACCTCATTTACTTTTTACACATGTTGAAACGAGGACGCGCATCTGTTACTAAATCTGTTATTATTATCAACACAAATCTGGCGTCTTTTATCCATATCCATCATCATATAATATTCACATAATCCGGAATAAAGACGTCTCCTTTGCCATTCATCCACTTTATTGGTTTTAATGCTTATTAAATTACAAATCTCAGAACTGAATGGGAGAACAGATACGAGACAGTAAGTTAACTCACCGGGTGAAGACTGTCGCATACACGTATTCAAATGCGCACAGTACAGTAGACTAATGGATATACTTTGATATAGACAATTTTTATGTGAGTGAATGATGTCGGGCTTAGTAGATGTAACTGTTTATATTATCAATCATTATACTACGCAGTTAATGTTTGTATTTTAATCAGTGCACTTTAATGTATCCGCTACCAATAAAGAATTGCCATAATGGTTCATTTTTTCAAATGTAATTAAGTATCTTTAGGTACATGGTGTAATCCGTCGTTTGATCTTTGGAACAGTTTGACTTCTTTTGAATTCGCTAATAGCTTGTTTATTGTCAAGTACAGTTTTTATGATTCCATGTCTCCATGTACATGTGTTTGTACAATCCTGACTTGAAGAGGGATAAAGGTTACAGACAAGTGTGACTCACAGTTGGCCACAACTCACAAATTACATAACCATAATTACTAAAGATACTAGTTTGTAACATTTGTATTTGTATTTGTTACATAATTTCATAGGATATAAATGAATCCCTCCAAATATTCCTAAGGGATTTGTCACCAAAGTATTACTTTGTTTTGATCTGTTGACCATTCTTTTCCCCTTATGTTGGCGATAACAAGAGTTAACTAGGTATGCTATATTAAATCGATCAATTGCCTTTCATGTCATGTACAAGCACACTGTGGTGCTAAAGTGTTTAGAGAAGACAAGACAGTTTGAAAACGGAAGGGTTCATTGAAGGAAAAAAAGTTGGGTGAATTTAGTGTATAGACATCGTGTTCATCTTCACATCTCCTTGAGTATATATCTATGTGTAGTAGTTGTGGAGAATGAAAGATGAGATTTTACGAGCAAATAAATCTTTTCCTTCGTCTTTTTCTTCCTCTATCATTCGTATGCCATGTCTTGTGCAATATCTTTTAAGCCTCTAGCTAGACAACAAGGATGACTCATCTCATCATCCACCTCGGCAACAGCGAAGCAAACCAGCGACATCATATCAGCGATTAGAACGGTGTAGCATGCATACCTACATGGAACTAAGCATTTCATGCACATCGTCTATATGCAATCAAGTGGAGAAGACACACACACACGATAGGAAAAATCTGCAAAATAGATTATTGCTCCGAACACTCCTCCATATGCTACATACTACATGGTAATGAATATATAATGCATGAGTATCATTACTTTTCTCTCACTCAGCAATAAAATGATGGTACGAAGTCTTATATAAATGGAGTTTGCCACAGGAGCTTAATGTACTGCGAAAAGGTTGAATTCAATAAAGTTCACGAAAATGTAACACTCCTGGTCTGGTACTATGTATAAAGCCATATTGCAATTGCTTATGCGGCATGCTGAATCCTAATTCCAGCTCCAGCAAAAAAGACATAGATTCTCCATTCTCCACATACATTCTATATCATTTTATTCAAGCCAGCAATAGCTTTTCAAATGGAATTGTGGCTGATCTTGGTTGTTTATGTACTCTTATCCGTAGAGAGTGTAATGGATGCAAATTTATGAAATAACGCAGAACATAACTAAATGTACTGACAGCGTTTATTGAGTACTAGCTCTTAAAGCAGCCACGAGCAATAAATGAAAAAGCTTCTTCTTTATGGGAGGGAAGCTTCTCCAGAAAGTTCTTGTGAGAAAGGAAATGCTCATGATATCCACTGCTCGTATTTTCTCACTCTGAATTCTTTTATATTCTTTTGTTTTGTGAGAAACAAAACTATTTCAATCTTCTCATCCTTTGGTAAAGTAAAATGTAGTAAGTATAAGTATGTAGAATGTGTGCATAGCCACTGGAATTTTTGTTTTTAACTGCACGCAAATTCATAAAATGTTCAAAGCATGAACTTTATTGCTGAAACCGTAATGAAACTAACATAGATTATAGCATACATTTGAATGTTAAATGCACATATTAGAATGCTAATAAAGAAAGTTTCATCGAGCTTTAGCTCTTTGTTTCTTTTTTAGAGCTTTTAATGCAAATACAAGTTTTCTGTTTTACATGCGTATGAAAACATCCAGTCAGAAACGCATGAAAATATTTTGTTATTTCTCATTCGAAGTCAATGTGTTCAGAGTTCAGATACCTTAAAAAGAAACAGTCTAATTATAAACAAAAACGTTGGGTGTATGTACGTGATTGATATTACAAGGAAGTACACCATTAGATTAATAAGAGTGTCTCCCCAACATGATCAAATTATTCCAACACGTCAAATGCATTCCATTTTATGAAAAAGGATATATTTGTAATTTGTAGACATTATGTAGGAAGGTTGTAGGCGGGGATGTAATATTCATTTCATCTTTCATCAACTTCAAAAACGATAGAAATAAACTAAATTCCTTTTATTACAAAGAAACTTTAACAAAAGCCCAGCAGCCTAATCGACAATGTACTAGACACAGGAACATATTCAAAGAGTAAAGCGTTATATCCAACAAAAAGCAAGGTATAAAAAACTGCTAGTTATGTTCCTATTCACCTTTTGTCTAGAGTCTTTTTATATGACTTCTATTTATGTGTTAAATCTAATGATATCGCATACTTTTGTTATTGCCAAGCTTAGGGCAAGAAGAAAGAGGAAGAAGAAGAATCTAAAACAGTGTAAGAAAAAGTGAAGGAAGGAAGCAAGTGTGTTATTAATGTTCACTCTCTCTCTCTCTCTCTTTCTTCTCACACTACAGCAGTGGCGAAATGTGAATTCCTAAATACGCTGTGCCGTCGTGCATGCTGTATTTAGCAGCAGCGAATAGTCCAAGGTAGTCTCTTGACTTTCCATGGATGTTTTAGTGCTGCTAAATTTACTCTTGGATGAGTCATCACACAGCAGCAGGCCAGGCAAGGCAATGCCATGTCAGGTCTCTCCTCGTCTTGTCATGCCATGCCATGGCACATGTACGCAGCAGCAGAATGTTTTTATAGAGACTGAACTACAATGCCATATGGTTATTCAACATATATTTATATAGTAACAACCATACTACTTGATATTTTACACTATACACACTGCATCTAGGCTAGTCTATAGATATACACATTAACCTATAAGAATCGCATCTGTTAGACCTTTGAAAAACTCTTGTTACTATATAGTGTGTGTGTTTAAACCATATGTATTTTCTAAATTGCCAAAAAACCGCAGCGCAAAGGATTTTGCATTTTCTCCTGGGAGGTATATATTCTGTTATTCTGTATTTCCTGCTTATTCCCATACTTTGTAAGCTCTACCTTTTGCTCTACTTCTTTGTAGTGTCTTCTCCTTCATAATAATATTAAACATGAAGGCATATAGTACATATATTATACTCAACATATTTTGCATGATTACTACTCAAAGTAGTCAAAGTCGTGGGGGACTCTTCTAGACTCTATGACTTGTTATAACACTAATAATATGGGAGAAAAGTAGAGCATGACCAAAACCAGTGTAAATATTATAGAGTATTCGTTCAAATACTAATATATATAGTTTAATTATAGTTATTCATTCGTTGGAGACTTTATGTCATCTAATATCAATATCACAGAAAAGTATATACTTACATAAATGTTAATTTGTATTAGGTATATAAGCAAATAAAATAAATATTGCTTGTAGTAGCACACACCGCACCACTGTTTCAATAAGACAACCAAGTTTTAACAATGTAGAACAGGACAAACCGAATGGAGTTAGCAAGTTATTCTCATACTAAAGTTGGGAACAGTTAAGTACACGTAATTATCGTTAACTCCAGCTGGAAAATTTCATTGGTTTATGCTTGTTGTAACAAACCCGATTTTTTTCAACACGCTGGTTGCTTTTCTGGTACTCATATCGACCTGCTGCTATCAAATAAATGTCAGCACAAGCATTTATATATATTATTTATGTCCACACAGTTATACATGTATAGTATATGTGACAAGCTCCATTAATTTAATCAATACATTTTTAATCCATTTCATTGAACTGTTTCTTTGGGCATCCACTGATATTTCAGTACCGCTACACACTATAGGCATCGAATTTTGTGTAGGTAGAACAATCTCGGCCCACGAGTTACCTTCCTTAGGTAATAATCATATCATATAATATATCTACAATGTATGAAAGAAATGTTCCAGTTCATGAGCATCAGATTTGACTTTTTGCCGTGCCCTGCGTTGTCGTATTGGAATGACGAATGGGCGAACAACATGAGACGCCGAGTCGCCTTGCTAAAAGCTAACAAAAAAGCTTTAACATAATATAGTTCGTTACTATTTATTGCTTTTACATGCCATGAAAATGTACCCGGCCTGTCGGAAGAACATGAGGAAAGGCGTTTTTTGTTCCGTTACTGAAAAATAGTAGCTCACTGAAGAGCTAAGCATTAGTGATTGTTTGTTGTAGAAATTACTCTTTCAAACTTTAGAATTTTCTCAGCTATTTTCGTCCTTAAAGAGTTGCGTGCTCGAAAATAATCCACTGCTTAACGGAACTGAGTATGTTATGGATAAAAAAGAAGGTGAAAAACACAGCAACAGCGTAATATTGTAATTTAGTACGGGGGAATAAGAAATTGAGCTGTGTGTTTTGAGGTCGCGTAAACTTACACTCACAGCTACGTCGCAGGGAACGTAACTTCGTATGAGAAACGGGGCTAAATAAACAATTCGTGAATGCGTGTATTTTTTCACAACTGCCATCATCTGCTCGTAAACCGTTAAGCATAATATGGATTAACGAAATTACTGCGAAGAAACTAGGTTTATTGCTAGCTTCATTTATGCTGTGTTAAAATATGTAATCATCAAAAAAGAAAAGTGGCTTTTGATTGCTGAGAGTCTTTGGAGTTTTTTTTACTGAATGTCCCTAAATAGACGTGATGATGGCAGAAACAGATTGGTTAAATGGGTCTACTAAAAGTCTATGTAAGCAGTTATGATGGATTAAGTGTTTTCTTGTTGCTGTGATTTTCCGATTCCAGCAGCAAGTCACCATTTAATGGCAGAATTATGTCTCTAAATAGTTTATTTTAATGTCATCCAAACCAAAAGTAAAACTGTAATGATGTGTGTTTAGGTTTTAGGTGTTTTATACACTTGCGTAACCTCGACCTCTGAGTCATCGTCTTGAATTAAATGCTTAATATTGCTAAAGGTTAAATGTTATCAACGAAGTCTGATAGCAGTTGATCCCTGGCCACTGTTGATGTGCATTCACCAACCAAGATCCGTATCAAATACAACATCGAAACACTACCGCCAGCATGTCCATTCACAGTTTTTTACTGATATGAACAAATAGGTTGTATATTATTATTTTGGAAATAAAAATGATCTCTATTACGACATAAATTCAATGCGAAGGATCATGCTTTGATTAGCGGACGTTTGGTGTTAAATGGCGTGATAATATTCCTTTCCTGGAACCTAATCCCACACTTGTACCTGATACCAGCTATTTTGGAGGCACAAAATTCGTTGTTCAATCCAATTTCAAAACACATTTTAAAAAATTTCTTTCGTCTGTAAACATCTTTATCTTTTACCCTTCTATTCTATTACTTTTAGACATACCGATATATATTTGATGTTGCAACTGCACGCAAAGATTTTGAATGTAGCAACAGTGAAGAGAGAGTATTTACTTCATTTTCCCCCAATTTAAGAATAACGATGTGATCATGCAATGATGAAGCGTACCATTGTTGTGCCATCCAACCCTCCTCTGTTGTAAGTACACAATGCAGGGCTTTGACTGGCGGACATTAGCATTAGCTCATCTCATCATGATATCACGACGTCTTTAAAAGCATTGCTAAGATGAAGATTATTGCACTGTTGAAAATGAACTTGCAATTCGCCAGTGTTGTATGCATTGTTTACATTTCATTTATTTCTTCGTATATTTTTTATCTAGCAGTTTCAGCATTAAGAATATCATACTGTGGGCTAGGTCATCCTCTCCTTCAGAAAAAAAATCGCAGATATGCAGCCATGAATGATAAAGGAACTCCCCTCTAGTGATTTAACAATTGGCAACAATTGCAGTGCAGTCTTTTTATGACTATGACTCATCCATCCGACTTACAACTTAAATGTCTTCTCTTTTCGTTTTGTTTATACTTATATACTATGCTTCAGTTTCCATTTCCAATGTTCATCAGTGTCTGTGGTATAGAATGGTATATCGTGGCTTGTTGAAGCTGCATAAGTGTGGTACTGATGATTACATTACATATGTCTATTAGTCTCAACATTTGGTCTTGTTATTCTTCGTAGTGAATCGGTATTCGTTCGCAACAACATTGAACATAGTATTTTATGATTTTACTACGACTCACTACTTCTACTACTACAAATATACAAACTATCAACCTAAACAGCCAATATTTGGGTTGACTAAAAGGTTTGGAATGTTACGCTTGTGTTGTCGTTGCCGCCATTTGCCATTCTACGTTCTAAGTTATAGTAATTAGGTGCTTTTTGAAACAGAATGTCAGCAACAAAACTGTTTTCTTCCGTCTTCACTTGTTTACGTAGTGTACGGTCTCATGCAAATTAAGCGATTTAACTGTCTGCAACTTAAGATGAAGTGCGAAGTTGAAAATGAACCATTTCTTTAGTGAAGACAACGGACAATGTTATGCTGCAAGCAGACAACGGCATTTTAACAAAATGTTAAACAGTAAATATTTGGATGAACATTTTAACATATAATGTATGACGAATTCAATTCCTACATAATTCATTGATTTAACATGTTTTAAATTCAGAATTGGAAATGGTTCATCTGAGTCGAGTCAACGCAAAATTATTCATTTTATGCTATCAAAGCGTCTGGTACACTATATTTGCAATACTGTATTGGAAATTGGAAACAGTTTACGGAAGCATTCAAAGCTTGAAAATGTAGAATGTCGATCGATATATTAAAAATTAGAGAGGCTGCATACTGCATTGCATACTGTTTCGAATCTGTAGTATATGCGTTCGTATTTGTATC
Organism: Orchesella villosa; assembly: GCA_036850725.1. Taxonomy (NCBI): domain Eukaryota; kingdom Metazoa; phylum Arthropoda; class Collembola; order Entomobryomorpha; family Orchesellidae; genus Orchesella; species Orchesella villosa. The sequence continues at coordinate 3,321 of JAANSM010003983.1, read as the reverse complement.
ATTAAAGTTACTTGCTATAATTAAAAATACGATATGGACGATATGCTACTTGCCGATGTTTTTTTTGTGCATATCTAAATATCTAGATCGTTTATAAAGCAAAGGAAAGAAATCATTTCACATACCTTGTTGGAAAACAGCGAATAAATGAAAAACGCCTTCAGAGAAATGGTTTATTCCACAAGAGCAAGATGTTAACCCAAACCTGGGATAACAAAAGCTACAAAGAGTGAGTTCCTCGGTGACAAACGCGACACTTAAAAGCCCTCAAGGGACCAGGTCCAATGTTGCTGTTCGTATAAAAAAGGTTCAGATTTGCTGACAAGCACGTAATCTGCTGCGGCACTGCACTGCTTTCAAAATCAAATGTATTGTGTGTTCAAAACATGGACCCTTTGTTTGTCTGCATTTCATTCAAACTTTATTCCCCTGTTGTTTCCGTTTCTTCCATGCAGAGTTGTTTACAAACAAGTTATAAAACTTGGAATACAAAGAATGAATGGAAAGTTTTAAAAGTTAAACACTGCTCCAGTAATTGTCATTTATTGCGAATTACTCTTTTCCAACCTTAACGTCAAATGTAGATTAGATCATTTTGCCCCCAAAAAAGCATGGAGATTTGCTTAAAAACTCGCTTTCGTGGAAGCTTACAAGAGTTCACTTTAAGATGCACAAAAATTCCTTCCAAAGTTTACGAACTAACGTAAAAAGGTCTTCAATTCATTACAAAATATTCAATAATTTGTAAAAACATATGTACGTCAGATACAGATTCTATTGGAAGTGATAGGTGATGCGATGAGGATGAGTAATAATTTGCCGATTAGTCTGCACAATCGGTATCAGCATAAAAATGATTACAGCCACGTAAAGCCCGTATACGTTATCTGACAGTTGAAATCCGTCACTTTTTTAACGATATAATGTTATATATCTTAATTATACGTATTTAATATGGTTGCTTATATAAGCTATTTTGTGTTTGTCATTGTCAAATGATGTAGTACACTCTGAGGTGGTTGTGATATGTTTTGCTTCAGCTTTGCACAAATTCATGAAACTGCTGTTCACGTGTGTATTTTTATCAGTTTAATTGCATTTGGTATTAGTCACAGTTTTCGTTACAGGGATCAGATATGGTTTGTTTCCTGCAAACTTGAACTACGTATGTGAATTGATGTGGTGATGATTTGTGAAAGTTATATTTTCGACGATAAGGTTTTCAATGGCATGTTTTTTTGCGAAGCAAAAACTGCGAACAAAACCCTTCAGCACTGCTCTCAAAGTAATTAACCAGTATGTATCCGGAAGTCGGATAGAATAGAGATAGTTAAGATTGATTTTTGATGATAAATAAAGTTTATTATTATTGAAATATTTCGTAGAAATAACTCAAAATATCTTTTACTTGACACTACTGCATCAGGTCAGGTGAGCAGGTATCCTCGTCAACCTGTTATTAAGAAGTAGTTGCAGTGGTATCGAAAAAAAAACATTGATAATATTATGATGTACAAACCAGCACGGTTTCTAAATGAATGGACAATGCCGCTATATATGTTTTATTACAACAATGCAATGCTGCTTCATTTAGGAAGAGTATTTGAGGAAGAAAATGAATGCGATGCTATGCAATGCAACGCAGAAGAATGTGCAGTTCAAAAGCAAGCAAAGCAGCGAAAAATAAGTTGAAAGATGATAGAATAGAGTAGATAGGTATATCTTGTTGTGTATACCTAGCAAAGAAATTTGATTCAGATATAATATAATATGCTGCTCGCTATGCTATATAATATTGCAATAGCTCGTGTTGTGCTTTGGGATATGATGATCTCACTAGGACAGCCGCACGCTGAAGACTGGCTTCGAGGTAAAGTTAGCTGAGACCCTAGTTTGAGTTGTGTGCAAGCGAAATAAGAAGGACGGCTTTTGGCTCGGCTCTCATTGTAGGAAACTATGTGTGTGTGTGTCGTGTATATTCTTCTCGCACATACCTACATAAAGGAATGTATGTCTGCGCCGAGTTCACATTCATAAGGAAAACTGATACTGGAATGGAATGAATGAAATGGTATTTCACAAACGTGTGTGTATACTTATACATTTTGAAGAGTTTATATAGGCTATGAATAGGATTATTAGGTATGCATGCTATGTGACTATAAGGCGCATCGATATAAACACTCCGAAGAAACGGTTACATTCACATTATATTATAGCGAAGGAGAAGTGTGATAAGTTTGCATAGAATGTATGTAAAAACGAGTGGCTTAAATGATATGCTCTGTTGAGCAAAGAATAGGAGCACTATATAGTAAGCACACATTAAACAAACCTACACCACTCTACTAGAGCTGTCAAGTCGAGGTTTTCGAGGCCATCCAGTCAGTCCCAAATCCTAAACACTTCTTTGCTTGCCTTCTAATAAACTCAACGGTGGTGGTAATAGCGTGAACATAAAGTTTGTATGTAACGGTTAAATGGTATGCAGAAAGGATGTTGAAGGCAAAAACTTAAAACCTTGTGACTACTTTTGGCTTCGTTAGTGAATGTCGAATATGTCCCATACAGCAATGGTTTTAGCCCAATAAATGCTAAGGCTAAAATTTCATTCATATGTCTTGGAAGTTATTGAAAGTTAGCTCAAAATCTAGCATGTACTATATGCTAATGAGATCTGCAGCTATCAACTATTATAAAAATCAATAGATAATTTCTAAAACTGCTGTATGTATAGGACCAGTGCACCTGGCAAAATATAATATTGGCATTGGATTCCAGGCTCGGAAGGCAAATGCAATTCATTCTCAAGGGTGTATTAAGCTGAATATATGACCTTAAAGGAGTGGGCGATAGATAAGTCAATAATTGGTGCTACTGATACCAAACTGATTCGAATTGCGAATGTCCTTAATTGGAGTCGAATGTACAATCTGTCTGTGGTCAAATCATGGAATGGCCTCGGATATAGAGTAAACTGAGATACACAATAGCGCAGCGTATATATAGCACATTAATGTTAAACGGAAAATATTTATATGCGGTGATCTTGAATTGAGTCTATAGATATGTGATATAGCTATGGCTTGCTTTTATTGAAATCTTTCTAGCTGGAGTGCGAGTCATAGTCTCACATTACATTTATTTGCTCATTCAATTAAAATGACGACCTTGCCAGTGTTTTCTGCGGATAATGTACCACATTCTGACGATGGACGGAGATTATGCCCATATTGTCCATCCAGTTCTCTGTATTTAACCTTCATTTCATGGCGGAAGAGATCATACAGTATCTGATGTCTTTTAACTGTTTCATATGTT